>RJWM01047705.1:0-11806 GCA_004363535.1 Dasyprocta punctata | reverse complement strand
ACTTCAAATTGTGTCAACCTAGTACCAGGCAGTTACTAAAATTCTGGTTCCATTTTTTTGCCTTTCAAGTAGTTTTCTGTGAGATTCATTGGAATCTCACTACACATATCTAACCATATTGGGGGGGAGTTTACATGCACATCTGGGGACTGTCCCCTCTGTGGGTTCATCCTTTTATATATTTAATCTTTGCGTTAAGAAAGTGGGACTGCTGTTGTGAGACCAGCCTGCTAATTATGAATCTCACCTAGTGTGACTTCATTTTTCAAAGTATTGGTTCCAGTTTGTATCTGGTTTTAGTTGATTTTTTAAAAAATGGTTTTAGTGGATTTAAATAAAGATATAGACATAAATATACCTGTGTTTGCATAAAATTTATAATTATTATTGGCAGGAAACAGTGCAGTGTAAACTATTCTGCAATGTTGTCACTAGAATTCTAGCAATCTTAATCTTAAACAAGAGCTCTGGAACAGAAAGACAAAAATTACTATTTATTAATAGGAAGAAATACAGACTAGGTAAGTGCTTCTCGTTGATTTCACATTAAAATCATTCACTGAAAATTTCAATGTACATGCTTGGGACTTTCCCAAATCAAGTGCATTAGAATTTCTGGTGGTTAAACCCAGACATACATATTTTTAAAAAATGCCTCACTTTCTTTCTTGAAAGAAAGTAAATCTAACAGGAGAAGTAGGTCCAGATTTGAGTCTAGAAAAATTTATGTCTATAACACCTCTCACCTAGCTCATGTGCCTTCCTCTCTTCTATGTTTGTAGTACAAAAAATTAAATTGCAGACTGTAGATTTCTATCTCCTCCAGTTTGAAATAGTTTCTTTCATATTGCCAGCCTATTTCACATTCAAGTCTTGATCATAGCTGGATCAGTTCTGACTTTCCCTCTTCCTGTATGTATGTGATAGAAAGATCTATATGCTTAGTAGCATACATGCCATTTGAGGAGGTAGGGTTAAAGAATGATTGATATTTTAGGATTTTTCACTAATTTTCGAGTATGTGTCCACCACCCACCAAGTCATTGGGCAAGATATTAAGCCTTCATATTCCTTACTCTTGCATTTTGTACCTGGAGTTGCAGACAGAATCTCTGACCCTGAGATTTCCAGACATGTTTTTTCCCCAACCAAGACCCCCAAACTTCAACTGCATTACCATTTCTCTATTATAAATTTTCAATTGTACATATGGAGCCAATCTAAAGATTTTAAGCAAGGACTTTTAATATAAAGATACGACTTGAGCAAATATAAATGTGAATAGTGTAATATGTAAGTTGCTAGAACATAAAAAACTTTATTTATATTAGAAATCTAACTTCAAGAGAGCCAGCCTAAACAAATATCCAGTAGGAGTTATGCCTCTTACCTAAATTTATTCTTCATCATTTATCATTTCCTGATACACTCCAGGTCTCTTATTTTGAGAACTGTCTATTCCAACCATAGCTAATTGATTTAGAGAAATCTTTCCTCCATAAAATCTATCTAAATATTTTAAGATAATTCTAGCATCCATTTTTGAAAAAGATGAGCACACAGCATGGAGTGTTTCATTTTTTAAAACTCTAAATAACAAATCATAAAATACACAAAATATTAGAAAATTTCTAAATGATAATGAAGTGATAGATACATGAAAATTTGAATAATATACTTTCAAACACTGAACACATTTTTGTCTGAGCTACAATTGAAATAAAAAATTCATAATTTAACACAATCAGCAAGTTTAAAAATGCATGCATATTTTTCCAAGAACTTAGAGCATGTCTTAAAATTGCGTGTCTTGTTTCAAACGAAACACATGAAGAACCTGGAATGCAGGCAGATTCATTTGTCTCTGAATTCACTGTTGCTGAATTTCTTTTTTTTTTTTTTTTTTTTTTTTTTGAGGCACCAGGGATTGAACTTACAACCTCGCGCCTGCCAAGGCAGGCGCTTAAGGCACTGAGCCAAACTCCCGGCCCTGGTTTTTTGAGGCAGGGTCGCACTATGTAGCTCAGGCCGGCCTTATGCTCGCGTTGTAGCCCAAGCTGGCCTCAAACTCACAACGCTCCGCCTACCTCAGCCTCCCGAGTGCTGGGATTAAAGGCGCGCGCCACCACGCCCGGCTTGTTGCTGAATTTCTACTTTCTGCTTGTGTGACTACCTCGATGTGCATTCTCATAAGAGTGAGATGTAGGAGATGAGGTAAACAGACTCAGAAGTGTAGTCGAGTTGGTGACCCAAGGATTCCACTTTAAGGGATGTCATTATCACTAGGAGATAAGCAAACCGCTGTCAGCATAAAAGTTTAAGTTATCCAGAAGAATAAGTTCAAATAATTGATATTACCTACACACAGTACTAAAGTTGTGGTCCAAGCTCACAATCATCAATATTGCCCAGGAATATGTTAGAAATTGGGAATTTCAAACCTTACCACAGACCTACAGTGTCAGAATTTGCATTTTGATACAATCATCAGATGGTTTCAAGGCACATTAAAGTTCAGTAACTGATGGAGAATACAGCTGAAAAGCAAAGGAAAGATCTCTAGCATTCCAGAGTCATAATCCAATTCTTGATTATTATAAAGCTCATGTGGGTAGTGTATGATCTGAAAAAGTGAGATGTATAAGAGGGGAAGGAAAGTACACTTATTTTGAATATAAAAAGGTCGATGAAATAGTTTGACTTCAGTGGGGCATTTAGTGGCAGAAGGCCAGAGGCAGTGGATATTGAAGAGATGTGTAAGTCATAGGAATGAACTTATATGAATATTTACTCCAGTTATGCACTATTTGGCCTAAAATGCCTCTCTTCACATGAGATTCAATGTTTCTCCTTTGGTTAAGCTGAAAGGAAATGAAAAGCTATTCTAATTGAGTTGCAAAGGCCTAAGTATAGCAGTGATAACCCTAAATAAATATTAAATGCTAATTCAAATATTTGTAGGTAACAGGGATTGAAAATGAAAGCACACTTAGTTAATTAGCCAGGGTCTTAAATTCTGAGTTTTAGCATACCTGATAAATGAGATTTGTATGAATTGTAAATTTGAGATGGCAGCTTCTAAACACTTACCTTCAAAACAAGTCAATGTTGAAACAAAACCAGAGCTTGGAGTTGCTATTTGCCAATCAGCCTTATGTAACTTCATGTAACCAATTTTCTTTCAATGAAATGGCCTTGGTAAAAATTTGTTTGCTCATAAGTATGGTTTCTTGGTTTCCATTTGTCCTTTCATCAAACATTTATTAAACATATTTTATATACCCAAAAATGATGTCGATTCTGGGCATACAGAACTGAAAAAGTCTAGTTCTTGACCTGGGTGGGGTGAGGAAGAGGAGGAAAAGAAGCATCCACACTGATAAAAGGAAGTAGCCATTGGCAGTAGTTTAAACAAGGAGTTATAATAGAGCACAAACTGATGAAAGGTAAGACTAAAGAGCCAGATAAAACACACAAAATATACTGAAGACAGACATAGCACGTATAACTTTTATCAATGTACAAAATGGTTTGCACTGTATATCCCATCTGATTGCATTTCAGGAGACCACGTAATATACATATTAATAATATTTTGCAAAAGAAGAACCTAAACCTGTTCTTTTAGGTAAAAAATGCACCCTAAATGAGAAACCAGGTTTTCTGACCCCAGAGTGTCACATAATTAGTCCATCATTCATTGAACCATTATAAGTAATGATATGTCCAAGAATAACGTTTTACAGTACTTTAAGATCCTCCCCAAAAAACCTGTAAACGTGGTCTTTGGGATGCTATATCACCTGATGATTGATTGATATGTTTAGCTGATGCATTTATTTAGACATAGTCCTTTCTCCCACTGATGCTGTTTGCCCAGCACTCTGAATCTGGCTGTTTGCCTGTAAACAAATCAACAGTTTCTGGTGTTCACCTAAAAGATTGCTGACTGGTCTTCACTGTTAGTATTTTCAAATATATTTATTTTATTTAAAGACTATTTATAGCACATGCTTCTACTCTGTGCAAAGTATTGTGGAACAACAAAATTTTTAGTATTCTAGTTTTAGGACTACCTCAAATCAATCAAACAAAAATTCCTGGTGATTAGATTCAAGCAACCATAATAGTAAAAACCTTCTAGGTGATTCCACAGTGTACCTACATGGGAGGATTTACTCCAGTAGAGTGTGAAATGATGTGGAAACAAAAACAGCTAACGGTTGCTCCACACTTACCCCAGAGTAGGCAATATACTAAGTTCTTTAATTGGATAATCTTTCCATCTTCACAATGACCTGCTGAAGAGAGGGCAATCATTACTTATTATTCTCATTTTTTTACATGGAATAAATGAGATTCTCTTACAAGATAATTAATGTGTCCAAGGTCAGTGGGAAGATTAACATTTATAATTATAGATTATAGGTCCTGATCACTAGATTATACTGCTTTCCTACGTAAAACTAAAGGACTAGATTATCCGTTCAATATACTAGTTTTCATTAGTTGTTTTATTACTCCATTAAGTGAATATGGAACATAACTAGCAAGAATACATTTATGAGAGGAGCACTTGACAGCATTCTTTGAAAAGGAACAAGAAATTCAGAAAGAATTGTATCATCATAGATACTATAGCCAGACAAGAAGGGAGAGTATGTGGGAGCTTAGCTTAGTGGTTAGAGGTGCAGGTGCAAGAGTTACACTGCTTGTTATTTATTAGCTCTCTGACATTAAGCAAATTACTTAATACTTCTGTGTGTCAATTTCTTCATCTGTAAATTCAAGGGTAATGATAATATGAAAAATTTGAAATTAATTGTGTCAATACTTATAAAGTTCTTACAGTCTTATTTATGGGAAATATAAATACATTGAATAAAATAAATATGGTATAGAGATATGAGTTTGCCAGCATGTTTCAATTCTGAATGTGTGATTTAGGAAACTTTTCTTGATAGAAATAATACTTCAAGTAGCCTGCACACCATTCCTAGAAAAATTCTGCTCTACAACTCAATGTACAGAGAGTCAGGGTTGATCTTTTCAGATGATTCCTATTGCCTATAGTGTACGTAAGCCTAAATGGCCTCCAACATTAATGGAAAGGTAAAGATTTTTGTCTTCTGATGAAGTAAGACAAATTCAGGGCTTAACATATGATAGAGGTTAGAGGTAATTACCAGACAACTAGAAATGATTTGCCATAGTTGCTGGAGCAGAGACTATCTACTATCACTACCAGTCAATGCCCATTTCCCAAGACAAGGTCTTTTAGGGTAAGGAAACTTGACAGTTTTCTTTTCCTTTAGCTCTGCAAAAGGAAAGAATACACCACTGAGATATACATTTTATGACCCCAGCAATATAACCCATGTATTTCCTTGATTTTTTTTTAATTTCCTTGATTTTTAACACATTCTTAGGGAACCTGGGACAATAGGCTACAAAAAGAAGCCAGGGAAAAGCCTTCAAAGGTCAACTTTATTTTTTCTTTTAATAATTTAAGGAGTTTAACAGAAAGATCAGTGGTCAGCTGGAGACATTGCCGAGCCATCTGGAAAAGGGTAGCAAAGATCAGCAGATATCACAAAATGCCCTCTTACATTTGCATATGACCCCTTCACTATTTTTTAATTTTTATTTTAAAGAGAATAAAACAAAACAAAACAGAACAAAGCAAATCAGAACAGAAAAATGCAAGCAACACAGGACTTCAAAACGAAACAACAGGAAATCAACAGTGGCTACCATAAGGTCTCTTGTTTTCTTTGAAATTGATTTTATTGTGTGTGAAGATATGGACAATCCATTACTCATCTTTAACAAATTATATGTAGTGATATACCTTGAAAGTCTGAGCATCTAATCCATTTCAAGCATTAGGGATGCAATAGTGAACTGGATTCAGCTCTCAGGGAGCAACTAAATAAATTAAGCATCAAACTGTGCTCAGAACAAATCAATCAGAGGGGACTTAAAAAGCACAAAATCAAGAATATTGTAGGAGACCAAAATTGTATTAGTCTAAAAAAGAGTTTTATACCAAATTCCTATGATAAATTTAATCATAATATACGGTACACATGTACTAATAATAAAAAAAGAGATTTAACTATAGGGTTAATATGAAATTCATTAAAATAATCTTAACACAGCTATTTACAAAGAGAGGAAATGTAAGTTTTAATACCAATATATAATGTAAGCAAATTGTATAACTTTCTATCACAGAAATGCTTGCAAAACTAAATGTGTAAACTCTGATATTTACACATGTAGTTAGGTATTCTAGCTGCTCACAAAGTATTATTGCACTAATTATTGATAAATACAGAAAAGATCACTTAATCAAGAATGACAAGAGATAAAGCTTGCACAATTTCATCTTTCAGAAAACCATTTTCTGTCTGGCTAGCATCTCCATTTATATTACTTCTGTGGTTACAAGATATATATATATATATATATATATATATATATATATATATATATATACATATTCTCATTCATTGAATTTCTTGTCTTGCTTGGAAGGGAATTTCCAACACAGTATTTGCAATATTCAAGTATATATACCCATAAATATGATTTAACCTACATTTTTATAACTAAAGTATGTCAATGTAATTAAAACTTCCTAATTTTGATTTCCATGGAACTTACAGTCTAGCAGGGACCAATTAGAATGGCAGATCATTCCTTTAGGCCTTCTTGAAAATTTCTTTCAATATTGTCCCCAAAGTCTCTGAAATGGGTCAGTACAGAAATTAATGAGTGATCCCAAGAGTATGCCATACATTAGGATAAATTATCCATGTTTCTGTTTTTCCCTTCCTACTTACTCACCAGACAAGTCTATACGCTATATGTCAGCAAACAACAGAGCCCTAAAACAGGTTAGCAACTTAAAAGGCTCCAAAACTGATGCCAAGCATTTTAGTATACAAACCTCATCTTTTTAGTATACAAACCTCATCTTATTTTACCACTAGGGAATTTAACAACCACGGTGCACCTTGTCTCCTTTTTGTAGGTAGTAAAGTCTCAGATTATATTGGAAAACATCTTCTTTCCTGTACTTTCTTCTTGTTTTAATGAGTCTCAGTCAAAAGATAAATCACTTAAATGTCTTGGTAGAGAAACAGAGTTTGATCTTCATCAGTAGTGCCCTGCGTTCCCTTCCTTTAGAAGTCATAGAGATTTTTTTTAGCACGTGTTCACAGACTACTTCCAACTTGAATACTCTCACATATTCTTTCAAAGTTTACATGTGTAGGCAGATGTCTGACTACACATAAGGTACTTGAGCATATTCCAGCACCAGTACTATGCTTCATGCACAAAACTCTTGGAACCCATGTGACATTGGCATACCCTAAAATGTAAATGTATTTTCATGAAAAAAGCATTTTCTAGGGGAAAAAAAACCCATGTTTCTGAAAAACAAGAGCTAACATAAGACAGAGTCACTATCTATTACAAATAATAGACAATATAATAGACCTTGTAAAAATTGGGGAGGACTTAAGAAGAGAAAGTTACAGTTCAGAGAAAAAACATTGCTATTTTATTTGAGTTTTCCAGGATGTCTGCCAATTTCTTGAGTCCACAGTCTATTTGTGGATTTGATACTTACATGAGAATAATCCCTTACTCAGAGGCTGTGACGATCTGCTTCTCCTATTCTGAGGAAATAATAAAACAAAAGAGGAGGAAATAATTTAAAAATAATGCGTGCAACCATAAAGTAGGTTGCATTTTTCATGTCTAAATCTTATAATCTGAACAAACTACTTTTAAGACAATATGCAATATATTAACTAGTGTTAATTTCCTATTATTTTTTAAATTCTGTATCATTTTTATGCTTTTTTGGTTTTTAAAATTAAAAACAAACAAAATATCTCACTGTATAAAAGGGAGAGGGTAGCATTCAAAAATTTCACTGTATTAAAGACTACTTTTCCCCTATATGTCATAAATGGCCTATTGGTCTTAATTAGCATTTGTTTTTTACTCCAGAGTTCTTGGAATCCCAACCTTTGGTTGGTTCTAGAATTTCCATTCTCTCATGAGCTCAGAATTTTACCTATAACGAAGACCAATGTAAAATATGGCGGTGCATTTTCCTACTCATCCAAATGTTTGCTTCTCTCGGAAGTCATTTCTTCTCTGCCAGAATCTCTGCGTCAGTTAGCCATTTGCCATTGATATTACTGCATAGAAATAGCTGCAGACTCTGCTCCTCAGCTTCAGAATTCCTTAGATCTTGGATTCTCTCAGAGAACATTTCTCCCTGATTCCACATTTGTCCTTGTTGGAGGACAAAAATTACAAACTGAATGTGCTTTTCCTTTTGCTTTTCTAACCTGGGCCTTTGGGTCCAGCTTGAGTACCTGTTTATGTTCCTCCTCCAAACATTGTTTTTCCTGGCATTCCTTGACTTCCAGAAACTTCTCCATTCTGCTTGCAGAAGAAATATTTCTTGCATCTCTATTTTATTATTTATAGCAGAGAAATCTGATCACTTCCATTTTACAAATCCATTTTTTCCCTTTGGTATTTCTCAATACCCTTTTGAAAAGGCCAGTTTTTAACAGTTGAATGTGTTTCTCAACATGCTGCTTAATTTGATCGATTTCTCCTTGACTGTGTGTAAAACTAATGTATGCTGAGTCTGAATGCCTATCTTCCTTTTACTGTTTCCCACAGCTTATACTTTACTTGCTAGATTAAAACTTTTTTATAAGAGGATTTCTTTACTCCTTAAGTTTCCAATAATTTTCTTACAAAATGCAAACAGTTTTCTGTTGCCAGTCTTCCTCCTTGCTGGTGATAACTGTTCCTCTGCTTATCAGCAATTCTGATAATTAGAGTCATTGTGTTGGATAATACACCATTTTTTTTCTTCATAACAATAGAATTTTTTGTAGATCCACTCAGTTTTTCCTTGTCTCACTATAAGGAGACAGTACAACTTCAATATAGTAATGATTCACATTCCTCTTTATCTTTTTTGATGAACTCCAGAAAAGGTCTGTGCTGGAACACGTCCTTGGGGACCTGAGTCCCCTTAAATCTATGTCATTATCAAGACTTAGTAATAAATTGGTCCCTCAGAACATGACTGGAGACAGAAGGAAAAAAATTACAAAAAGATTTTGATAAAAAATAAATCAATCTGAAAGTTGAAAACCTTTATGTAGAAATTCTGACAATTCTGAAGTGAGTCTTCCAGGATCTTGGAAATGAATATGAACACTGATGGTACAGTAAGTAGAAGTGTGTCAGGGAATATGTTTTCACAAAAAACAAAACAAAACAAAACAAAACAAAACAAAAACTACTTTTCCTCACCTGGGCTAGCAATTAGACTACATTTCTTAGTCTCTTTTCAGTTACAGAAGTCTGTCAACTGGCAGACGGATAAATATATCGTGTATCCCATCCAGGGTCCTGGTTCATTAAAATCCTGAAGTATGATCCTCTGTGTGTGTTCCTCTTTTCCCTTCTCTGCCGGTCAAAAACGGGGCTCCATAGGGCCCTAGAAAATAATGGAGGAGGGTGGGAGGATATAGCTCAGTGGCACAAGTGGTACAAAAAAAAAAAAAAAAGAGATGGAGGAGAGTCCTGAGTTTCCGAGGCGCTCCGTGTAGCAGAACTGACTTTCCTTCTTTCTATACATCCTACTAGACTTCTCATAAATGAAAACTAGAAGTCTATTTTTAAGACACTGAGGCATTGAAGTTATTTGTTTGAGCAAATGTCCTGCCCTAAATAAAACAGTATATGAAGATTGATATATGAGGTGATTTTCTTCTGTTAAAAATTTTATTCAGCGTTGGGGAGATTTTCTGGCTCTAAGTGCAAGTAACAGTGTCCCCTTCCCCTCAAAAATATAAAAAGCCACTTCAAGATGAAGAAAGTTTCTAGCACCCTTTAAAATGTCTTTTATTTCTTTACCTACTGAAAGAAATATCAAGTGTAGTGTTTCTTTTTCTCTTGGAATGTTTCCTTTGTCTTTTTCTTGGTTACTGCATGTGGCATCACATATTTTAAAAGTTTTTGCTGTTAGCCCAGCTTATATAGAAGTGACCCAAGCAAACTAAAGATACAAAATTAAATATCACTGAATATTGAAAGCTAAGAAAAAAACACATCAAAAAAATTCTCCCAGCAAGTATCTCTAATTCTCTAATTGTGCATACTGATTCTAATAAATTCATGCTGGCTCTTATCTTCTGATCATGTTTGAAGCAAACACCATCAAATCAGTGGGTAGGTTGTGATTAAGTCAAAAAGGCACTAAATTGGAAAAGAATTATGAGATATTGTATTGCAATAGGCAAAGGAGTTTTTCCTATACAGGCCTTATTCAAAAGACTCACTTTGGTTCTAAATCAAATTATAATGATGGCCTAGCTCCCATGATTTAGAGTCAGACAAAAAAAATTTTAAAATTTGTATTCTCTGTATCTCAAAGTTTTGTCCTTTAGTGTATATTCTTACCAGTCTCATGAAAGTATATAAAATGTACTTTTGTCTGAGCATACCACAGTGAAACAGTAATCATCTGTGGCAGATATCACAAACAGACGTACACAGCCCTATCCTCTCCTAGGCTACAGATTTTACAGTCTCCCCTGGATACCGCCAGCCTCTCGCTCCCCATTGGCCCACACCCTCTATATAGCCTGCTGTACTTCCACATTAAATTAGATCTGCGCCATCAGCCTGGTCTCCGCATCATCAATGCGTCAGTCCTGCCTGCTGTGAGGCCCATGCCGCCTCAGGTGCCGCCTGAACAGGGACCCTCAGTGACCCTCAGGTAGGACCCCCGCCCACATCATGGGCTTCGCGCTTTCCAAGTCACAATCCCCGCAGGTACGGGCGATTTGTGCGCTGTTGGAATGCCACCGCTATAAAGTGAAACTGTCCATGCTACAGGCGTATTGGGAGCTTCTCTTGCCCTTCAATCCTTGGCTGCATACTGCTAACCTTTGGGACCCCTATACATATAAACGCCTGATTGATCGGGTACAATCGGCTACACAACAGGATGGCAAGGAATTTCCCCCGGGGCTAATCCCTATGTTACTTACAGTCCAAGACTGCCTTCAAGGCACCGCCAATACCCAGGAAACCCCCCCAGAACAAATCTTCCTTATAGATAAAGAAGTACGTCTACCAACTGAAACCAACGAACACCAGCCTCTACGTGCGGACTCCCCTGATCCTGATCAGGAGGATGACCAACAGTCCCTTGTAGAGGAATTTAATAATCTCTTAGACCTAACACAAAAACCAAACAACACCCAAAAAATGGCGACCGCTTCCCCTCTTTACCTTCCTTTCCTGCATACTTTCGCACGTGACGCAGAGGGACTTCCTCCTGCATGCTGCCAAGTACGCGCGCCCCCTAGTGGAGCCATACCAAAAAGTCTTAATTGTACTCCAACAGCCCTGCCTGCTGGCTCACCCCAGCCACAGCAGGAGGGCTCCCCACTGCTGGCGCTTTTCGGCCAAACCCAGCCTGGCTCCGATTTCGCATTCGGTCAGGACAATTCCCCAAAAAAACCTCCTGAACAATATTTCCAGGCCCTGTGCCAGGCTAGGGAAAACCATGAAAAACTCAGGCAACAATGGCAACAAGAACAACTAGAAACCTATGCTTGCCCTCCCGAGTGGGGAGACCCCTTTGAGCTAGAATTTAAACCGCCCCACGCACAACTCTTCCCTGTTAACCTTCAACGCACGGCTCAACGCCCTATGCCTTGGTACCCTCATGATCCAACCACTC
>RJWM01047704.1:0-11790 GCA_004363535.1 Dasyprocta punctata | reverse complement strand
TGAAAACTGGCTGGGAAGAAAAACACCTAGAAATCTAATTTATTCCAAACAAAAGTAGTATAGTATCAGTTACAATTAGATGATGGAAGTGTGGAGAAAAAGTAGGAAACTGAATGTGCAGTGTTTAACAACCAGCAACCAATTTTCAAGTTTTTATGCTTTAAAATTTTTTTCTAGGTCAATACCAGGAGATGTTGGTAGTGAATGGGGTGATTAGGCAAGAGTATTAAAGATAAAAAGCTGGAAGATGGGTTCTATGAGGAAAAGCTAAAGGAACTGACATGATCAGAATATTCTTTGTCTTCAGTAAATTCAAGGCTATCGAACCTCTGAGAGAGTTGTCAACAACTTCTTCATATCCACAGAGGAAGAATTAGGGGACACTGGTTTTATTAAGAGGATAAATGTTTCCTTTTTGCAAAGGAGAATATCTGGATTATATCAAAAAGGAGAAACTCCAGGAAATGAGCAAGTT
This sequence comes from Dasyprocta punctata, assembly GCA_004363535.1. Taxonomy (NCBI): domain Eukaryota; kingdom Metazoa; phylum Chordata; class Mammalia; order Rodentia; family Dasyproctidae; genus Dasyprocta; species Dasyprocta punctata. The sequence continues at coordinate 11,315 of RJWM01047704.1, read as the reverse complement.
TTCAAACCTCTCAAACTGGTGAAGAACTAACACATACTGAATGAAAAATGAAATTAAGGAACTGGGCCTGAACACATTTTAGTTCCCCTCAAGCTCTAACAACTTCTATATTTTTTCACACTTTTAAAATACAAATCATTCCGGTAGCTTGAGCAATTACTTTGAAGATAACAATATGCAATATAGCAACCATTGTTAAATTCCTACCATCTTGTTTTGAAATCCTGTATTGCCATTGTTTTTGCTGTTGTTGTCATAGTCATTTTGCTTTTGTTGTTGTTTTTTAATTGTTTGCTTCTTGATTTTTCTGTTTGTTTCTCTTTAAGATAGAAGTTTTAAAATAAAATCTAAATCATTAATTATATCATGAATTATTCTAAAATCTTATCCAGTTCCATAGAAATGAAGACAGAACTAGAGAATATCCCCAAGTGACAAAAGTCTTGGGAGAGGACATTTTCCAGGAGGGTATGGGATGCCTCAAAGTGATCAAGTCTCCCCTTGGAAGCTATTCAGAGACTGCCACTCAGGGATGGATACCAAATACTCAAAAAATCTGAAGTGTTGAAGCCAAAGAATTGAGTAAGTTTCCAGATAACTGATATTTGTATCATTTTCTCTTCCTTGCTCTTTAAGGGATTATAAAGTAGGCAAATTTGCATGCAGCCCTATTTCTCCTTTTCTCAGTTTATCATTCTTGTGGATTGTCTGTCTCCTACTCAGCCTTTCTGACTTTAACCTGTCTCCTGCAGCAACTTTCCAAGCTAGTCCTCCTAGGGTAATGATTCAGATTTAAAAGGGACTACATTTCTTCATTGTGTCTTGCATGCATAAGATCTCAGTTATGGAAAGCCTTCTGGTAACTTATTTGTATGTCTGACATTGGCTAAGTACTTTTCCCATAGCATTATATGAGAAACTAAAGACTGGGGATGTAAAATAGCTGATGTGAATAGGAAATATTTTGGGGCACTAGAGCCTTTAATAGTACACATTTAAATAAACTCCCACTCTGCCCTCTTTTCCTTTATCATACTTTTCTCACCATCTGGGGCTTCTGTTGCATTCAGTAATTGAACTTCCCTTTGTATTTCTTTTTCTTTTCTTTCCACTCATTTCCTTTATGATTTAAATAGGTATTTAACTGTTTTTTTAAGTGCACTTAGCCACCTTGCTAGGTGCTTTCTTTTGAAAGCTTCATACAGAATCTGATTTTTTTTTCTGAATGACCCAATATAACCTCTTCTCAATTTGCTATTCTACTTATAAATTCAATAATAGTCAAGTTCATCATCATTTTTTCTTTGCCATTCTTATCTCATTTTTTGGTATTAAAATTTCAATTTGGAAGAAGCATCATGTATATTCCCACTTTAGTATATTCTTATTGTGCCTACTTCATGGAAGCCTTAATAAAAAATTGTCTAGAAGTGCAATATATTTTTTCCTTAGTACACAAAAGAAATTCTTTTTTGTTCTATTTATTTATATTGTTCATGAACAGAGTTAGCAAATGACTTATGTCCCTTCTCTAGCAACAGGTGAAGAATATACGTGGAGAGGAGAAAGAAACAGGGAGATAGAAAGTAACTTGAGAATGAATCACAAGCTCTCTGTATGTGTGGTTGGGCTTAGGTTCTGTTTTCTCAGGTTTGAATATCATATTCCAAATCTAACAAGAGACGCCCAGCAGTAATCTAAACAATCAGTTTCTGCAAAACATGATGCTGCGGAAGAGCAGGACCCTGTGTGAGGATGAGAGGATTTCTCAGAGTGACCCTAGTCCATAAAAGGAGGAGAGAAAGAGAGTTTCACAGACAGAACCAATAGCCAAGAAAGATTCAGTGACTGACACGATGGCCATAGCCAGGGCACTGAAGGCTCCACAAAGGCCTTTTAGATTGGTAAGATTTTTTGGTTTTTGGCCAAGAAATAAGACATTTATACCTTTATAATAATGTTTTTGTTCTGTTTGTTGTGCTAATTTTAGAGAAGATACAGTTAAAGGTGCATACCCTGAGTTCCTACAGGCCCACTTCTAAGTCAAACTTTCCTGCTCATAACCAAATAAATTGGTCTCAACTTGGCAGAGATGTGATCATCTTTAATGTATAAAAACCCCTACACAGGGCTGGGGATTTAGCTCAGTAGTATAAGTGCCTACCTGGCAAGTGTGAGGTCATGAGTTCAATCCCCAGTACCAAAAGAAAAAAGAAAAAAAAGAAAAAAGTGCTACATGAAGAGTGCCTTTGGCAATCTGCTCCGGTCCCCTTTCCGGTGTAGTTGCTTGGAGTCATTTGCTTTTGCTTTACAATAAATGTTGCTTTCTGCTTTTACTCTGCAATAAATACTTTTACTCAGTCCTCTTTTTGACCTTTCTACCTTGTACTTCTTTCCAGAGAACAACCAACCAGCTGGATTGGTAACTGCTCATTTTTAGAAGTTTTGATTAGATTATAATTCATGATACGGGGTTTGAATATAAGTCATAAAATGGTTCACTATAATTCTTACTTAAAATTGTTCTGATAACCTTAGAGTCTCATTTCGTTTATGTTCAAGTTCTTATTCCATTAATTTATTCCACATAATCAATATATCAATATTCAGTTTTTTCAAATTTGTAGTATGTCCAAGGTTCAGCACATTGCTAGGTACTTTGTAGATGCTGAATAAATATTTGCTAAATAAATAAATGAATAAGCCAAGAAATATTCACAGCATTGTTCTTTTGTTCATTTTTTGTGGGTTTTTTGTGGTTTTGTTTCATTTTGCTTTGTTTTTTGTTTGGTTTTCTGTGGCCTTTTTTGTTGTTTTTATTGTTGTTATTGTTGTTTGTTTTTGTTGTTGTTGTTGTTGTTTTGGGTTTTTTTGAGACAGAGTTTCATTTTGCAGTTCAGGCTGGCCTTAAACTCACTTCATAGGCCAGGCTGGCCTCAAACTCACAGAGAGCCTCCTGCCTCGGCCTCCCAAGTGCTGGAATTGCAGATGTGCACCACACCCAGTTCCTAGCATTGTTTTTGAGGAGCTTTTAATTTAGTCAGTATATGAAACCTATTCCTGAGTGTTTTATAAATTCATATGGAGAGATAAAACCAATGCATATTTATTAGATAAAGTCACAAAAAGTTAAATAGTTTGGTAGAAGTTGTAGGTGTAAGATTTCAGATAAAAGAAATCAGTCTACCAAGATGAGTCTTCTCAAAATTGAACACTGAACAAGAAGCAAGCAGAGTGTTTGAGACTTCCCAGGTATATGATTAATTTTATTTTATTTTATGAAAAAATAAAACAAAATTCCATAATAAAATACTAAGAGAGTAACAATAGTTAATGCACTGTGTATAATTAACTTCAAAGTAGTTACTCATAGCACAAGACACAAAACAAAAAGATTCTTACAAAAAATCAGATAATACAAAAATTCCTTTTCAATGAAGACAAACTAATGGTGTAAATGAAACAAATTAGCAGATATACTGCTATTTGGTGAATTATAGAAGGTTTTGAAGTGTTCTTATCCTTTCTGGACAAGGCAGATCTGTGTGTAACACCAGAAATATACTTTTCATGGAGAATATGGATTCCATAAAAACAAAAATTCTTGTCCATGCTGTGTTCTCAACTTTAGGAATGGTTTCTGATATTCTGCCTTTTCAACATTTATTTTTTATCACTGATGGACTGTGGTTGTCCAGGCTTTGTTTTGTATGTAACCGGAATCTAAGGTCACTTGTATATAGTTACAGGCATAAGTCATGATGGACTCACTGTCCCTCATCCTTCAATATCTATTCTGATCCCCTGACATGTTATCTGACATTTCTTCTACCAGATTTATTGCTTAATTTTAAATTTCCCTTTCACCCTAAAATATGGGGACATTCAGAGAAATACTCTTTAAAGATGTCCATGTCTTTATCTTTGGATCTGTGAGTGTTATCTTAATAGTGAAAGGGGTTCAGGGATATCATTAACTTAAGGGTCTCAACATTTAAAATTATCCTGGGCCTATTCAATATAACTACCAGGATAATTTAAGAGAAAAGTAAGAGACAGTCAAGGAAGAGATGCAATGGCAGAAATAGAGGTGGGACAATGTACCTTGAAGAGGGAGAAAGAGGCCATCTGCCAAAATCACAGGTAGGGAGACACCTACCTGGGATTCTGGCAGATGGCCTTCAGAAAGCCTTCAGAAAGAATACAGTTCTGCTAGCACCTTGATTTTACACATGATTTCTGTGGCCAAGAAACTTCATTTTAATTGGAGAGGTGAACATTTAAATAGCCATGACAGGAAAAATGAAATGAATGCTAACAGTGCAGTGAGTGTATACAGAGTCAGGCAGATTGGGAGAATTTTTAAAAATGAGCAAGTCTTTAGCTAGGACTTTGAGAACTGGATTTTGTCAACTGGAGAACAGAACAAGAGAAATTTCTAACAATAGGTAAAACACCTGAAGGCAGAACCATAGGCAAGGACTTCCTGAATACAACCCCAATTGTACAAGGAGTAATTCCAAGAATGAACAAATGGGATTCTATTGAATTAAAAATCTTCTGTACAGCAAAGGAAGCAATCAAAAGAGCAAAGAGACAACCTACAAAATGGGAAGAATTTTTGCCAGCTACCCCTCTGATAGAGGGTTAATATCTGGAATATATGAAGAACTCAAAAGAATTAGACTCCAAAATAAATGGTTCACTCAAAAATGGACAGTTGAAATGAACAGACACTTTAAAAAGAGGAAGTACAAATAGACAGTAAATACATGAAAAGCATGTTGAGCATCTTTGGCATTTAGGGAAATGCAAAACAAAAGAGCACTGAAATTTCATCTTGTGCCATTAAGATTGACTACCATCAAGGACCCAAAAAACAAATGCTGGTGAGTCTGTTGTGGGGAAAGGAATCCTTGTACATCATTGGTGGGAATATAAACTAGTACAACCACTGTGAAAATCAGTATGGAGATTTCTCAAAAAATTAAAAATTCTTTTTGATCCAGCTATACTTCTTAAAGGTATCTCCCTAAAAGAATGAAAATCATTATACTATAGGTATATATGGATATTTTTTTCACCACAACCCACAGTAGTTAAATTATGGAACAGCCAAGATGCTCATCAACCTATAAATGAATAAAGAAAATGTGGTATATACACATAATAGAGTATTACTGCGCCATAAAATGAAAGACAATTTTGAGTGAGTTACATATAGCAAAATGAATGGATCTTTATATTATAATGTTAAATGAAATAAATCAGACGTAGATGAACCAAAATATAAATAATTTAGAGAGCAAAATAAAGAAGAGAGGAGAGGAAAAGGGAAGGTAGACATTTTGGAGATGGAAAGCAGGTCTGGGAAAAGGGGAATCTGAGGAAAGTGAATAAAACAATCAATACGAAATAGATAAATATTAATTCCCTAAGATAAATACAATTACTATGTATCAAAAGCATACACTAAAAGAATTTGAAAGTTGGATAAAAAGATAAATTTTTAAAATCTAATTAAACAATATAAACAACAACAGAGATTTTGGAAATCTGTACTATGCATGAATAATTGTTAGGGGACTCATATGGCTGGCTGAAATTATATTCATTCATAAGAATCAAATTGAAAAGAATTTATTTTATTGTTCTTGTGTTTTTGAAACAGGGTCTTGCTATATAGCTCAGGCTAGTCTTGAACTTGTTATGTAGTCTAAGCTGACCTTGAGCTCATGGTCGTCATGGAATTGGCATGTACCACCATGCCTGGTTCAAAGTCAAAAGATGACCTTATATGCCACCCTTGTCAAACTATGCTAGGCAAGAAGAAATTGGAAATAGCTATGTGACACTAAATGAAACCAGGGTAGAAATATATTCACAAGAAGTTGTGAAAACCATAATGCATAAGGAAAACAGCTGCCTTTCTAAGTAGAAGCCCAGTGTACACATGGTGAAGGTAATTCTGCTGTGCTATTAATATGAAAATTATTTTCACAGCTACAGGCTCTCTTTCATAAACACCAACACTCCTTATGTAATTTTCTTTTTTTTTTCATCGTTTTCTTTCTACCCTTAGGAAACACGAAAAAAACTGATCCTGGTGTCTAAGGCAAGGGATGAAATGAATCACTCTGTAGTATCAGAGTTTGTGTTCCTAGGACTTACTAATTCATGGGCAACGCAGCTTCCCCTTTTTATCTTCTGCTCATTGTTTTACTTTTCAAGTATGATGGGCAACCTTGTCATTGTGTTCACTGTAACTTTCGATGCTCATCTGCACTCCCCCATGTACTTCCTCCTGGCTAACCTCTCAATTATTGATATGGCATTTTGCTCCATCACAGCCCCTAAAATGATTTGTGATATTTTCAAGAAGCACAAAACTATCTCCTTTTGGGGTTGTATTACCCAGATCTTCTTTAGTCATGCTGTTGGGGGCACTGAGATGGTGCTACTCATAGCCATGGCCTTTGACAGGTATGTGGCCATATGTAAACCTCTGCACTACCTGACCATCGTGAGTCCAAGAATGTGTGTATACTTTTTAGTCACTTCTTGTATCATTGGCATGCTCCACTCATTGGTCCAACTAGTTTTTGTGGTAGATTTACCTTTCTGTGGTCCTAATATATTTGACAGTTTTTACTGTGATCTTCCTCGGCTCCTCAGACTCGCATGCACAAACACTCAAGAACTCGAGTTCATGGTTACTGTGAATAGTGGGCTCATTTCTGTGGGCTCCTTTGTCATGCTAGCTATTTCCTATGTCTTCATTCTGTTCACCATTTGGAAACACTCTTCTGGTAGTTTATCCAAGGCCCTCTCTACTCTGTCAGCTCATGTCACTGTGGTCATCTTGTTCTTTGGACCACTGATGTTTTTCTACACATGGCCTTCCCCTGCGTCACACCTGGATAAATATCTTGCTATTTTTGATGCATTTATCACTCCTTTTTTGAACCCAGTCATATATACATTCAGGAACAAAGACATGAAAGTGGCAATGAGGAGACTGTATATTAATCTTGTGCATTATAGAAAGATTTCATAAAAGGATTGGCTATGAAAAACTTTAGATTTTTCTTTCACATGGTTTCAGCAGAGACTGTAAGCAATTTCAGAGAAACACGCAAGGCTTGAACCCAGAAACCAACTATCTACTAAATAATATTATCTACTTTATCATTAAAACTGATATCACTGTGTGAAATTCTGTGTCTTGTTTAATTTTTTCTAATTGCTGCAACAAACTACTCAACACCTAAAATTAAGGAAGGCAAGGTTTATTTAGCTCACAGTTTGTAGAGGTTTCAGTTCATAATCAGCTGGCTCGACAGGAGGATGGCATGGCACAGGGGCAACACTTTGAGGTAACAAAAGATAACAAAAGCAACAAAAGCAAAAGGGAGGGGGAGCAAGCCTCTTTTCCTCCCTCATATTGTATGTGGGCTCTCCACCCTAGGGTAGGTCCTTTGCACCCACACCATCTCCATGCCCTCTTCTTGCACAGGTTCAGGGTGTTTACAAAGTGAGGACTCTGACTTCTGCTCAGTTGCTTAGTTAAACTTCTAAACTTCTCAAATTGACACAATGTATTGACCATTACACCCTGTATAACAAAGTGTTAAAAAGCATATCATATGTCTTTTGTAACCTACCATGTAGAAAAATTCATGCTATAGAAGTGTGTCACGTAATTGAATAGATAACATTTTATCATTTTTCTATATTGGGCAGAATTAGTCTATTGATAGACAAAGTACACATTTACATGACCTTTAAACTGTTTACTTATTACCTATCCTGATTTGAATGATTGTCCTCCTAATCTGTTTGCTTTCCTTTGCTCCAGTCTTTACCTCCTCTGTCTCACAGTCTGGGAAATGATTCATTCTATATGTAAAATATCAGAATCTGAAGTTAGAATGAATTACCAGTACCTCAGATCAAATACTAAAGTCTAAAGATTGTGCAATGGCTGCAATGTGCCCAATGATGCAGTTAGAAATCAGGGAGAGCCAAGCACTAGAAGCCGTGATCTAACTACTATGTCAGTATGCTTCACTTTCAAATAAATTTTGTAAGTAAACATATTTAGGTAGATATTTCACCTTTTGTTCAAGGCTTCATTTTGAATGAGAGCTTTATTTCTTCCCTGATGTAAACTGTCGTTAGCATTCAGCACTTCTTATCCATTTCTAAATCTTTCTTAACTTTATTGCTGAATTGCTTCAAGTATGAAAAAAATTAAAGTCATTGCTTCAAGTATGAAAAAAGTTAAACCTTACTATTACATAGTGTTTTTGTCTATTGTGTTCACAAAGACATTTGAATAAATCTACTATGTATTCCCTAAGTTTCTCTGAAAACTTACAATTGATGATACTTCTTTTCTCTCCCTTAAACTATCAATATTTATTCTACCTTGATTTTTATATGGTGGAGGATAAAGATTCAACCTAGTTTTTCTGGATGAATAGTCATTTGTTCCATTTCCTCCTTTGAATTGAAACAACATATTAAATGATATTATCATGTATTAAATTACTATTTCTAGAATCTATTTTGTTCACTGTTATTTATCTATTGCTTTATTCATATCATTTTCTTTTGATGACAGTGGATTAATGCTGTTTTAGTATTTGAAAAGGTCAGCTTCCCAGGTTCCCATTTATATATTTTCCCCATTTTTTAAAATACTTTTTTAATTAACCTGTATTAATTGTACATATTAGTAGAATTCACTGTGTTATATCCATAAATGTATACAGTGTGCTTTAACGATACTTCCTTATTTTGGGGAAATGTGATAGGTGAATTTTGTACTCTGCTTAAGTGAGTCACATTAAAATCATGTCTCTTTCTCATGAAGGTACATTTTAAAGAGTTTGCAAATGGAAAATGAAATATTAGCAAAATAAATGTTAAACTTCTCCTTGCATAAAAATCATGCAGTTACCTAATGTAGTTACTAAAGATTAAAAAGGAACCTATAAATTGAAAGTTCCAAAAAAATTAAAAGTTTCATCATAAAGTAATGAATATGACTGTTTCTCATCATTTGCATCCTAGTGAAGATAACAATTGATGTGACTCACCCGGCACCTATGGTTTGGATTTTGTTCTAAATGTTTTACCTTGATGCTGGAAAAACTTGCTCTCTATATGCCAAAGACTAAAAGTAGACCCATGTCTATAATAATGAAATAAGCTAAAGTCAAAATGGATCAAGGATCTAAGTATTAAAACAGAAACACTTAGTCTGCTGGAAGAGAAAGTAGGTAGAAATATTGAAGACATAGGTGTGGGCAAAGAGTTCATGAACAAAACCCAGACTGCACGGGAAGTGCTTCAAAGAATTATGAACAGAGACCTCATTTTATTAAAGGGCTTTTGCATATCAAAAGAAGTCACCAACAAAGTGAAAAGACAGCCCAAAGATTGGGAAGAAATTTTAGTCAATTGTTTCTCAGACAAAGGACTTCTTTCTAGCATATAAAGAATTGAAAATTTTCAGCCCCCCCAAATTCAAAGACCCAATCCAAAAATGGGCATCTGAGATGAATACACACTTCTCAAATGAAGAAATACAAACATCAAATAAATACATGAAAAAATGTTCAGCGTCACTGGACATCTAAGTAATGCAAATTAAAACAATACTGAGATTCCATCTCATTCCAGAAAGAACAGCTGTCATCAAGAAATCAACCAATAACAAAAGCTAGCAGGGCTGTGGTGAAAAAGGAACCCTTCTCCTCTGTTGGTGGAAATGTGGATTGGTGGGACCACGGTGGTAATCAGTATGGAGAATTCTCAAAAAGCTAGGATTAGAAGCCCTATTTGACCCAGTTATTTCCCTTCTATGTATCTTCCCAGAAGAATTAAAAACATCATACCACAGCAATATATGTGCACCCATGCTTATAGCAGCACAATTTATAAAAGCTAAATCCTGGGGGGAAACCCAAATGCCCATAAATCAAGGAATGGATTAAAAAAAAGATGATGTATTTTTATACAGTGAAGTACTACTCAGCAATAAAGAAGGATAAACAAGACTTAAATAGGTAAATGGAGACCATACTCATTAGTGAAATAAATCAGACACACATGTGCAAACATGGTATTATCTCCCTGGTGTGAGAAACTGAAAGAGTAAATGAAGTCTAAAATGTACATTGTGAAATGGGAAAAAGCTGTTAAAAAGGAAAAAGGAACTAGGATGGGGGAAAGAGGAAAGGAAGGAAGGGAAAAGAGAAAAAAATGCAAGTTAGTTATACTATTATTGTCTCTTTGTTCATAGAAAACAAAAGATTGCACTTACATCTATTGGAGAATTTTTCATGCCCATATCTTGTATTCTGAGTAGCTACTTGATAATAATATGCAAAGCACCAACTATTGTTATTCTCTTATCATCCTGTTATGAAATTTTGTTTTACCTTTTTTCCATAAAATTAAAAAAAGTTTTACCTTGAATTTCTTGTGTCTCTTTCTTTCTTTCTTTCTCTCTCTCTTTCTTCCTCTAAATGAGATCTCTTTAGGTAGTTCATGATGGTTGTGAATTTACTATGTAGCCTAGACTGACCTTGAACTCATGGCAATCCTCCTACATTGGCCTTCCAAATTCTAGGATCATGGGCATGCATCACCATGCACAGCCTTATCTTGAATTTTTCCCCTTAAATTTGTCAAAGAAGATGTTCTCATTATCCATATTTTACAAAGAAAGAATCTGAGGCATAGAGATACTAAATATCTTCAAGGACTATTAGACAATAAAGCTTTCCTCAAAGTCTGGCTGTCTAGATCCAAGATCTGTTATTGTAACCTGTACTATAGTATATCTCTGGTGATAAACGTACCAGAAAACTTTCTAACATGACAGCAACCCACATTCATGAACCTTCCTCTAGATGATCTCATTGCCCTTGAAGCCCAGCATTTATGGGTCAATGAATTTATATATTTGTGTACATTTGATCAACTAGACATTTTGTTCTAGATACATACATCAAAGGAATTACAATGTCAGAATTTCATAAATATGCTGGAAAACAAAAGTATTCTAACAGTGTAGGAAAAGAGCTGATTTTACCTAGTGTGTGCATCCAACTTAGATAACCTCTAACTCTACCCTTTTGCAAAGGGCTAGAAGCATGGGGCATCACAAAGGTTGCTTTAATGATACTAGGAAAAAACACTGTGCAATAGTTGGTAAATATATCTTTCACAGTAATGATCCTATCCTAATTCTCCAAAGATTCTTATAACCATTTATTTAAATAATCAAACATCAGTAAAAA
>RJWM01047703.1:0-11807 GCA_004363535.1 Dasyprocta punctata | reverse complement strand
GATTTTTGGGTCTCTAGTGTGTGGACAGGCCTCTTGCACTCTTCTGCATTTGACTCTTTGGGAGAATATTATAAAACTATCCTGTAAGTTATGTGCCCTGTATTAAATCGATTTCCTTGCAAACGCTGACTACAATACACATCATGCGTCCTTCCTTAGGACGCCCCTTGAGGATGAGCTGCAGCAAAGGGGGAAACCAAGGCAGGATCCAGGCTGAAAGGCTCCTTGCTCCTAGGAGGGGGGCGGGCAGCCAGACAGCTCCCTCCGCAGCTCCAGAACATGAGCTGTCTGCAGGGCAGGGCGGAGAGCACGGAAGGGAGCCTGGGGATGAGACCGGAGACAGAGCTGGGCTGAACTAGCCCCCCCAAAAGGTAGGCTGACGTCACAACCCAGAGAAGTGCCATGTGGACGCAATCGGTCTAAGGCGAGGCTGCTCTGGATCTGGTGGCCCTGGTCGGATAGGACCCGTACGCTTGTCAGGAACGGACGGGACAAGAACAGGGAGGAGGCCATGCCACGATGGGCGCCTGGGGACACCGAGGCTGGCTGAGGGGTTGCTGCTCCCCAGGGCTGGCCGGGCTGCCTTGGCCCTTGTCAGGACGGAGGGCATTCAGAGTGACCACATGCTGTCCAGGTCTCTCTGGGAATGTTTCCTTTCCTAGCAGCCCATGGGAATCTGGTCTCTGGTTTACGGGTCTCCATGGTTCAATTTCATGTTCTTGTAAGAAGAGCCTGGGTGGTGACGTTAAACGGCATATCCCTGCCAATAGCTGCATTCCAGGGGGTGCTGCAGTCCAGAGCGGGAGAGATGGGGCGGCGTCTGCTTGCCTGGTGCCGACGTGAGAGCCTGGAGCCTGGGCGGTCGGGAGGCGGCACTGCTTCTCCTCGGGTTTATGGGGACGTTGAATACGTTCTTGATGTCTGGGCTCCCTCCTGCCCGTTTCTGGTTTCCTTCTCTGGGAACCCCAGACCCCAACCCCGCCACTGTCGACACCCCGGTCTCAGGCCTGCCTGCGGCGAGCTCACCCCGTGGCCAGCCCGGATACAAGACCATGTCGAAACACCCTCACTGCAGGCCAGAGATGGCCCTCTTGCTCTCTCAAGTGACCAAATAAACATGGATGTCGACGGCGTGGGCGGAGGTCACTGCGTCTGCCGGGAGACCTTTCCACAAGCTGTTGGTAGGGTGCTGCTGAAATAATTACTGGGTTTTTTTGGGGAGGGGGTTACTAGGAATCAAACTGAGGACCTTGAGCTTGCCAGGCAGGCACTTATGCCACTGAGCTATATCTGAAGCCTACTTACTGGTTTTCATTTGACTTTTTTGAAATGCAGTGTTTGTTAGGCGAGTTTTCCTAACCACTGCTCCAGGGTCTCCCTTCTCAGGCTTTCCCGGAGGGTTTTGTGGAAATCTGGGCTGTTTCCAGCTGTGGCTGCAGCACATGAAAGCCACTGAGCAGAACAAACACAAACGGGTCATCTTTTAGCTCCAGAGGGCTCAGGTCCAGAGCCAAACTCTGTGGGGCAGTGACGAGGGTCTAGCAGGGCTGGTTTCTTTGGAGGCGCCAGGGAGAGACGCTCCCTGCTTTTCCTGGGTCAGGGGCCGCCTGTGCCCCGGCTAGGGGTCCCTCCCTCCTTCAGAGCCGCAGCCGGCATCTGCTCCCTTGACCTCGGCTTCCCCACCCACAGCCTTCCCTGACCCTGTGCCTCCCCTCTGCCTTGCAAGATGTCACCCTTCCGATGACGTCAGGTCCCTGGGGTGTCCGGGCCACTGTCTCCATCTCAGTGCCACCCACGAGGTCTTTTGTGTGGGGTGAGCCCCATATTCCCAGGGCCCAGTGACAAGGACGTGGAGCGCTGCGTCTCAGCTCTGCACAGGATCCTCTGTCCGCATGCAGCGGACTCCTGGTGGCACGGGAAGGTGCGCAAGACCAAAAGATCACACGGTTTGATGGAAGTTTACAGGGATGTCTAAGCAGTTATCACAGTGAGCGATGCATTGCCACAAATCCCCCGCAAAATCCTCCCGCTCTGGACCACACTCATCCCGTCATCCTGGCCACTTTCTGCAGCAGCTCCGGGTCATCTTTGCTGAGTGTCTTCATGAGGTGTGATAAAAAATATGGTGACTGCTGCCGCCACGTGCCATGCAACAGAAAAGCAGCTCCTAAAAACGCGACACTGCGTCCTCACCCACCTTGTTCACTGGATCTGGCACCACATGGCTTCCAGCTCTTCCTCAAGGTCAAAATGATCAGAAAACAGAAATGTTTTTAATCGACTCAGGACAGCGAGGCAGCCAGGACGGTGCAGCTAAAGACCGTCAGGAAAGAGGACTCCAGAGCTGCTGCAGGAAGTGGCCAGGACAGTGGGAGGAATGTGTGTGAAGTGAGGAGTGGGTGAGGCCTTCGTGGGGTGCTCTGTGAGGCATCCAAGGTGACCACAGGTTGAGGGCCACCAAGACTCCTAGGCATTGCTGCAGGCAGTCAGGCAGTGGGAATCGCAAAAGGCAACTGGAAGTCCATGCCAGTCCTGAAATTACCGAGCTGTTTTATCTCAGGGTCCTATCTTGCAAGGTTAGGGCCAGGATGGGTAACCTGATGGCAAATAAACCGTGTCTCACCAGTTACCGGATGTCACTCCTTGCATGACTGTCAGGCCTGCGTGTGGAGTGCAGCCGGAATCTACCCAGAGTGAAAGACAATAAATGAGATGGGTATAACAGGGCGGCAGAGATGCAAGCGTTTTTAGGGTTCTCAGATGCTGTTGATCAAGGTTTGCATGGCACAGCTTGAGGGCTGAGGGGCAGTGGTGTCCTCACTCGCCAGCCCTGGGTGTGTCCCCCTACCCTCACGCAGCCTATGCTTCCGGCCACAGAAGAGGCTTCCTTCTCTGCGTCCCAGTCTGGAGCAGAGGCCAGGACTCCAGGAACGCAGAGCAGAGGGCGAACCTGTCCAGGCCCCGGGCAGAGCTCTGCACCCCCCACCCCCTGCCGCCCTCCAGGCTGGCCCTCTCCCGGCCGTGCCCGCTGACGCTCACCTGCTTCCCTGGTGCTGAGGGCAGCTTCCCTTCCTCACCCCTGCTGACTGTCCCTGCCACCTGGCCTGCCTGGCCACGGAGAAGCGGCTGCAGGTGCAGGAGGGGCCAGAATAAGCAGCGTGCTAGCCAGCTGGACATCCCGGGACAGGGTTGGCAGCATTCAGTGGGATGAGGCTCGGCCTGTGTCCTCTGTGAGCTTTTCTCTGGGCTCAGGACCACGCTGGGGACAGGTGGTGGTTTGTCCCGAAGGCTCACCTCCTGGACACATCCTCACCGAGCTGCCCACCTGGCGCTCCAGACACTCCTTCTACCCCCACGGGTTAGGACCCTCTCCCCACTGAGCCAGACCAGGCTGTGGTCACAACCCTGACCCCGGAGCCCACGGGAAAGTGACTCAGGGACATACGTGCTTCAAACCCTGGGCCACGCCCTGCAGCCTGGCCCAGCTCTGGCCAGCAGTGGAGGCCACAGACGTCGCTGCAGCCAGGGACCTCCTGGGGTCGCCTGGTGACTGGGCTGCCGAGCTGTGTCCCCCTCCTTTCCGTCACTGACTGGGTGTCTACAGGCCTGGCCTCCGGACGCTCCTAGTGTCAGGGACAGAAGGTGAAAGCGGTATTTCTTAATAAATGCTTCAGATTTACTTATGTTTTATTAAAACGAAGTGCAGTTGTTATTTAACAATATTTAAAACTTTTTTTTAAGGCTTGCTGAGTCCCTGGTACCCAGGGTGCTGTTCACGTGGAGCACACAGCTGTCCACAAGGTGCTAGGATGGGGGCAGAGGGCAGGGAGGGGCCGTGTGCTCCTGTGCCAGAGCCCCATGGCGCTGCTGCCTGCCCCACCTGAGGCCTTACTCGTGACTGCCCCGGCCAGCTGTACGCGTCCCCTCCGAGCATGAGTCCTCCGGGGCCGAGCCAAGTGACCCCAAGTGTGGGCAGTGAAGCAAACTGCCGCCGGAAGTGTGGGTGCAGCTGAGCCCTGCCCTCCTGCTGTGCAGGGCACCCAGCTGCTCCCCTCACCCGCGCAGTGACTGAGCTGGGACCTCCCAGCCAGCCCGGTCTCGGGCCTCCTGGACAAACGCCGCAGAGGCTCCTCCCGCTGAGGGCTGCCTGTCCGGCCGCGTGGCCTGCAGCCGCGGGGCTCTTGAGCGCCTGGCACCTTGGGCCAAGCCGCCACCTTGCGGCTCCAGTAATTCCCCAAGGGACAGAGGAGAGGGGCCAGCACGTGTCTGCCGGGCCTTTAGCAAATCAGAGGCGGTTCCTCAACCACACACATGTGAACCTACAGACACTGCGACATCATGGGAATGACCACTGTGGCAGAGGAAACCACACGCTGTCACCGCGGCCCAGCGTACTGGTGCATCGCTGTGGGCAGCGGTGAGTTAAAGGCCAGGTTCTTGCCAAGAGAACGAGCAGGCTGAGCGTGTGAAACTCGGGGAGCTGAGACGGCTTCCTGAACGCGTCAAGGAAAACATGATCAGAGGAGGAAGGCGGCCAAGGAGGAGGCGCCAGGGCTCGGCAGAAGCGCCGGCCGCTGCCCAGAGGAGGCCTGAGAGGCGTGGGAGGAGCCCCGCACCAGGCCAAGCCCTGGGCCTCCAAGGCTTGGGGGGTGCTCTGCCCCTGGACCAGCGCCTAAAGAACAACTGAGGGGACCCTGCCCACGGGTCGATACCCGGTGCTGCCCACGAATGGGCCGAGTCCTGAACGCACGGCTGACCTCTCCCTGAGCCGCAGGGCGGTACCCTGGCCTTGGCAACCAAGCCGATCCCCAAGGCGCCAAGGGGGTGCTGTCACCATCTAGCTTCCCGTCCTGGGCTTTTCCTGCTGAGAGATGTGAGGCATTGAATGGCCTGAACCCAGTGGCCAGATTTATTTATAACACCGGCTTGCAGGCCCTCTAAGTCACCACGGGGAAAAGATGGCTCCCGATAAACGGGACAGCGGCTGGCACTGCAGTTAAATCCACAGCTCCAGCGTCAGCGCCCCGCCGCCCAGGAGGCCTCGGCTTCCCAGTGGGCAGAATCCGCCGCCTGCGCTTGGCCGGCTGGGGCCTCACTCAGAGAGGCTGGGCAGAGCGCCAGGGTCCCGCACCGCGCACACGCACGCCGACGCGCGCGCTCCGACGGCCACACTGGCGGGGTGCGCACGGCATGGCGGTGCGGCGATCGCCGTGGTCGCGCAGGCACACGCGAGCCGAGCGTGCACGCAGCCTGGCCCCACGCGGGGACCGGCGGGCCAGCACGGGGAGCCCCACTTGGGGAAAACGTGCCAGGGCACACGGTGAGGGAGCGGCACTGCCTCGGACGCCGGCCACAGAGCGCCGCTGCGGGTCGGCCGGCCCGCGCTGATCGCCAGCTCCCCCGCTGGGCGGGCGGCACCGCTCCGCAGGCCCCGGCGCGCCTTCTGGTCCGCTTCCCAGAGCCAGCACGGCGCTTTCGCAACCGGGCGAATTTGCTGAAAGACTCGTTTGGTGGGCGCTTCCGGCCGCCAATCCCAGAGGCCCCGTGGCCTGGAACTCGCCCAGGCAGGAACGCAAGAGGCTCCGTTTCTTATTTTTGATGTTTTGCTTTTATTTCCATTCACAAAGCGAAGGAGAGACCCGCAGCGCGCTGACCCCGCCGCACAGCCTGGCCCGGAAACGGAGCCGTCCCCCAGCACGGCATGGCCGGAACGGCCAGCCCTCCTCCCTGCCGCCTGCCCAGCAAGCTGCCTGCCTATGAGCCGGGCTGCCGGAACCCTGCGCTTCTAATCCAGGAAGACAGACTCCCCAGGAACCCCAATAGCTGGGGCTCATTCATAAAACAATACTTAAAAAGAGTGAATGAGTTTCCCCAAGTGTTGCTGCACTTCCATCTTAAGAACGAACCCAGGTGGCCTCAGCGCCTGCCTGGCAGGTGCGAGGTTGTGAGTTCAATCCCTGGTACCAACCCCCCCACCCCCCAAAAAACAAGAACAAACCCAGAAGCCAAGCATCTCTCAATTACGTGGGGTCCCTTCCTCAGGAGCAGCCACGGCTCCTGCCCGCAACCTCCGCGGGCCCCCGGCCCTCTCCACCCTGAAGCCCTGAGGACTCTGCCAACCCGGGGGGGTCTCCCGTCCCCTCGCTGCTGCCCTCCACACACCGCCTTCCATCTGGGGGTCTTCGTTTACGTCCAGGTGTTCAGGGTGAGGGGGTTCTAGAGCCTCATGCAGAGGAGCAAACAAGGGTTTGGAGGCTGGGAAACAGGTCTGAGAAGGACTGGGGTGAGGAGGGGCACCCGTGGGTGCTCTGGTCGGCCTCGGCACCCAAACTACATCCGGGGGAGCTGGGAGTACCAAGGGCTCTGTGAGCGGGTGACAGGACCAGGCACGGCTGAGAGAGAGGAGGCAGCCGCCTTCATCCTGTGGGGCCTGGGGCGGACTCCCACCCCCAGGGAAGCGTCAGGCAACAGAAATCGAACCAGCCTGAGGGCCACAGTGCTCCAGAGGGCCAGGTTCCCCCTCTAGATACCCAGAGCCTCCCACCCAGAGGGGCTGAGGGGCAAACCTCCAGGCCTGGGGCACACCGTCACCTCCCCCATGTCCCCCAGGCTGCCTTCACCCTGAGCTGTGCGTGATGTAAGGGAGGCTGGGAATGTGGGCGTTCAGGGACACCAGACACCCGCTCTCCAGGTGGTGAGCACAGACACGTGTGTCCAGCTGACGATGGAGGCCACTCAGACAGTGCCGCCACTGGCTCTATGGGTAGGAAGCCAGGCAGGAGAGGCCGGCGGGCCGCGCAGGCCTTCAGAGGACGGGTGGGATCCAGCGAGGTAACACAGCCAGAGCTCATGCTGTCCCGTCTTCTAATCTTCACTGAGCGCCCTGGGACTGGGGAGATGACTCCCATCTGTGTGGCTTTCCATTGTTCATGGCCAGCATCCACCGCGGGGCTGGAAGCCAGGCAACTTACAAGTCAAGGCCAGCTTGAACAAATGGACTTCACTGAGTGTGTTGTTGGATCCCTGGCCACCATCTGCCACAAGTTTCAGTCTGATGGAAAACAAAACAAAAACAGAAAAACATCCAGGGGTAAAGCGTGGTTAACTCTTCCGCTTGGAAGCCCTGCAGCACACGCACAGCAGGGGAAGACGAGGGATCCACGCCTCACACACACAGGCACACGCGCTCCCTACCTCACGCCGCGCAGGGAATGAGCTCCAGGGACCCGAGGACCCAGACACACAGCGGAAACGCCGGGCTCCGAGGTGGGAGGGAGAGGCTGGGGGCACGGGGGAAAACTTCACCGCATGGGTGTGGCAGGCATTGCTGGGTCTGATTCCAAAAGTGCACAATGAAAGGAAAACAGATAAATAAATCAGACTAAGTTAAAATTAAAAACTTTGTTCATCGAAGGACACCATTAACACAGTGGAAAGGCAGCCTACAGCTGGAAAAGAGACTGTCGGGTTCCCCGCTGATGCAGTTCACACAGGCGTAGACATTTCTCCTGAGGAGACGGGCGCAGCTGAGTCACCCAGGGCAGAGACTCTACGTCGCCGGCCTCGAGGGAACAAAGCCGTGTCCAGCCGTGCAGGCTGCTGCGTCCCGATGGGAGGTGCGGTGAGGTGGGAGCCTGACCCGCCGCAGCCTCCCGTGAGGTGTGAACCGGCCGTGAAAGCAGCGCAGTGCCCCTTAAAACTTCAGCCTGGAGTTGTGTGTGACCCAGCACTTCCTGCTGAGTCCACAACCAGCAGAGTGGAGAGCAGAGACTCACGCAGCCGGCACGGCGGCAGGGGCGGGAGAAGGAGCCCGCGCCCGGGAGGAAGTGGGGAAGCTCGGTGTGGGACCCACCAGCCGCACCGCGTCATCCAGACTGCGGGGGACGGAGGGACGGAGGGAGGGGATCGTGACACGTGCCCAGATGTGCTGGACCCAAGGTTCCTGCTTAATACAATCAGCTGGTCCCAAAGGGTGCAAACTGCACAATCCATTAACACAGGTCCCTGGAGTCAGTGAACTCACAGACAGGGGAAGAGACTCCGGCTGGGGTGGGGGGTGACAGGGGCTGGGTTCCGTGCTGGGCAGACACAAAGGGCTCCAGGGGTACGGGGGTGGGGTGGGTGACAGCCACACAGCAACCTGAGTGTATTTGATGCCACTCAGCTGTGCCCTTAAAAATGGCCAAAATGGAGCCAGGCACAGTGACACACATCTGTAATAGTACCTGGGAAGCTGAGGCAGGAGGATCTCTGCAAGTTTAAGTCCACCTTGGCCTACAAAAAATGATGAATAAATAAATTCATCAAAATGGTAACTCTCATGTGAAGTCTATGCTAACCAATTAAAAATAGTTTAGGGCCAGAGATATAGCTCAGTGGCATAAGTAATTGCCTGGCAAGTGCAAGGTCCTGAGTTCAATTCCTGGTATCCCCCTCAAAAATATTTTAAACATAGCAGCATATGTATTTTCATAATAAAAGTGCTAAATCCTTTATAGAAATAGCAAAGTTAGCATGGAAACAAACACAAAGTTTCCTAGACCTCCTGCATGGTGTCAACCCTTTTGGACTACTTTTAAAGTCGGGTTTAGGAAGCATCTGTTGTTTCTACTGCAGTTGTGATTTTAGCTGAGAGACGCAAAGTGGTTTAAAGCTGATGTGAGCTTGCATTCATATCAGATTAATTACTGAGGTTAACGGAGCAATTTAAGTGAGACAGTTGGCTGATTTGTTCATGTTTCTTGTCAGGGATTAAAAATTCATGAAAAGAAATCAGATGGGAACTTAAAAAATTGTAGGGAATTTAATTTTAAAAACGCCTGCCAACACTGCTGAATGTTCGGAGAGCAGGAGTCCAGTTTTGGAGGTGGCAGGGACCCGCACATGCGTTCCCACCAGGAAGACGACAACTGCCCAGCACCAGCGCCGGCAGGAACGGAGACCACTGCGGTCTCAGCTGTGCATGTGGTTCCCGGACACGGAAGCTCGGAGAGCGCCTTGCGGGGGGAAAGACATGGGAGAGAGGCTGCCAGGTGCGGTGACAGGGACAGAGACGACCCCGGGGCTAAGGGCATGGGGTGGGCAGCAGCCCCAAAGCCAGCTGGGGCCCTCGCGCCACACGGCTCAGGGTTGAGTCTGGTCCAGAGGCCCCACGCACCCCAGTGGAGTCGCTCAGCACCTGCGGGCAGTGGGCCGGACACACTGGGAAGCACAGGACTCAGTCCGGGTCAGAAGCGGAAGGCAGCCCGCTGCCTCGGGTCTCCGGGCGAGGCTGTGCGCGGACTTGGGCGTGGTGTGTAGTTAAGGCGGATGCCTCGGAAGCAGTAAGGGAACAGGTGGGGAACAGCCGTGCTGGAAGCTGACAGTGCCGTTAAAATGATAACCAACACCTGTAATCTCAGCACTTGCAAGGCTGAGGCAGGAGGATCACCGTGGTTCGAGGCCAGCCTGAGCTACATAGCAAGACCCTGTCTCAAAAAAGTAAGCAAAATAGAATAAAATATTAGGCTAATTATTAAAATAAATTTGATAGCTGGAGGTGATTTTGAGAAAAAGCCACAGGGGCCTTTGCTCAGGGCGCGTGTGCTTTGGCCGAGTTGCCTGAGGGGGCTGGGTGTCGCGTGCATGTCCAGCTGCGGGGTGAGGTGGGGCCCGGTATTTAGCTGCTCTGTGGGCCCCGTTAGCTTCCCCTCACCTGCATGTCTAAAATTCTCATGGGAACAGTCTGATTCTAGCCCTTTGGCACGCTGGGGGCCCTCAGCGCCCAATACTGCATGTAGATTTATTTTAAATGCTGTTCCTCTGCTGTTAATAGTAACAAATTATTTTGCCAAATAAAAAATAGTGCACATTTTTCTGGCCTCTAGCAAATCAAACTGTTGGCTGTTGGGAGCTGCATCCCACGCCCCCCATCCCCCATGGACACGCCGGCCGGGGCTGTGGACCTGTGGTCACTCCTGGGGGCCTCCTTTGCCGGTGGTGACCACTGTGGCACTGGACAGGGCCTCTCCCACCTTCTCACCCCCTGCACCCGTCTCACCCGGTGCCTGCCCTCCTGCGGGGGCCTGAGCTGGCCGTGTGCTTCCACACCCTTTGATGCGTCCTGGTGAGGCCATTCTGGGTTACAAAGCACCCAGACGAAGGGGTCCGCAGCCACAGGGGGAGTGTGTGGACTAGTTACACAGAGACGCTGGGTTTCCCTCGTGGCTTTAGGAACGCGGCCTGCACCCCGCTGAGACAGAGTGTGTGCTGGGGTGCTCAGGAGGGGCTGTCGGGCCAGGCTGCTGTCCAGCCCTGCCACACTGTACAGGAACAGACTGTGCAGAAAAAAACAGGTCCTAAAAATAGGGGCGCACCGCTAAGGGGCTGCTATGCAAACAAAATTGGCGATATTTTAAAATGAGCATGAGTAGTTTATTAAACTTTGAGTTAAATATAGATTATTACAGCCAGGTCAGCGTGGTGAGCCTAAATCCGCAGAGAGAGCTGACTGGCCTGGCTTTCCTCACTCATCTGTTGAGCAGCTAAAGAGCCTGGCCCATTTTATTGGCCCAGCATCTTTTAGGATAAATTAGACCAAAAGAAGACACTTATCTTTATGTACCTACATGATTAATTTATTGCCATTGAAGAATGAACTTTTCATTTTATTAGTCTCTGAAGAGTCCAGATATTTAGGAGATGTTCAAGAAATGATTTTTAATTTTGGGGCTTTTTTTGTTTTGTTTTTTAATAAGACAAGGTCTTGCTATGTATTTCAGGTTGGTCTTGTACTTGTGGTAATTCTCCTGCCTCAGCCTCCTGAGTACTGGGATTACAGGAGTACACCATCACAGCAAGCAAGATTGTTAAATTGAATTTGTTTAAAATCTTCCCTTATATTTCTAGAAAGTCTTCTTTCATTAAACATTGGAATCTTAGAAGAAAAAGTGGGGTTTGTTTGTTGGTTTGTTTGTTTTTTTGAGACCAGGTCTCACTATATAGTTCAGGCTGGCCTTGAACTCACAGAGATCTTCTGGCCTTAGTCTCCCACGTGCTGGGATTATAGCAGTGTTTTTTTAAAATTAAAGAATCTCCTTCACTAAAATAATCTGAAATCTTGATTGGGGGCTAAGGTTTCAGTCATAAGAGAAATGACAGCAAAATAAAATTTATAGTCAGTGGTTCAACTCGGGAAGCTGGTGATGAAGGATGTGGGGCTGGGGCACTGGGAAGGAAGATGCTATCTTCTCGATGTTGTTTCTCTCTGGGTCAAAGCAAAACAATAAATTATCATCTCTCAGGGGCCAAAAAAAGAGAAAGAAACTGAGAGCTCAGGAGTGAGGGAGTTCCCTGAGGCTCCTGGAGAGTTCACTGACTTTAGTTCACTGACTTGTTTTTAAGATAGGGTTTTAAGATGGTTTGAGGCCAAGCTGGCCTGGAACTTGTGGCAATCTTCCTGCTTCAGCCTCCCAATGCTGGGATTACAGATGTGCACCTTCGCCTGGCTTGCGTTCACTGAGTTTATGGTAGGGTAGGACGGGTCTTCACAGAGCTGCGTGCTGTTGAAATGACGAGGATTTGGAGACCGTTTGTGAATCTGTGGAGAGCGAAACTTCATTCACCATGGATGGCTGGGTGAGCGGCTGCTGTGTGGTTTATGCCCTGTATTGGTTGGATCTGTGCCCCCACAAGGCCTCATGTAATTTGGACGGGGCTGAGTCTAGCGTTTGTGATTGGTTTGTTATCTAGCCCTGGGATTGGTGATGTGAGTGCTGCACCCACCCAGGGGTGGAGCCAACATACAGTGTCAGGGCAGGAGGAAGGCG
>RJWM01047702.1:0-11808 GCA_004363535.1 Dasyprocta punctata | reverse complement strand
TCAGGTCCTCGGCAAGGGCGATGTAATCCGCGCCGTCGTAGCCGAACTGCGAGTACCCGCGTTGGAAGTTCCTGTCCGGCCCCACTTCGCAGCCGTACATCCTCTGGAAGGTGTGGGAACCTGGCCCCGCCCCCGCCCCGGGGATTTTTCACTCAAACTGAAAATGAAACCGAGTCGCGGTCCCCGCGCGCTTCCGGGTGCAGGGTCTTCGCGGGCCTCGCACCCTCCGCGTGAACCTCGGACCTGGGCACCCGGGACCACTCGGGCCGTCCGTGGGGGTGGGCGGAGGTCGTGACCTCTGACCCGGCCGGGGTCACTCACCGTCCTCGCTCTGGTTGTAGTAGCGGAGCGCGGTCCGCAGGTTCCCTCGGAAAACCTGTGCGGTGTCCTTGTAGATCTGTGTGTTCCGGTCCCAATACGCCTGATCCTCCCGCTCCATCCACGGCGCCCGCGGCTCCTCTCGGGGATCCTCGGCGTCGCTGTCGAAGCGCACGAACTGCGTGTCGTCCACGTAGCCCACGGCGATGAAGCGCGAGTCCCCGCGGCCGGGCCGGGACACGGCGGTGTAGAAGTAGCTCAGGGAGTGGGAGCCTGCGGGGCGGGGCGGTGAGACCGCGACCTCCTCCCGCGCCGCTCCCCGCCCCCTCTCCCCGCACTCACCCGCCCAGGTCTCGGTCAGGACCAGGGCCCCCGACAGCAGCAGGAGGAGGGTTCGGGGCGCCATCACCCTCATCGTGAGATTTGGGGACTGTGAGTCCCGGAGCTCGATGATGACTTTATAACCGGAACCACGGCGACGCTGATTGGCTGCTCTAGGAGCCCGCAACTAATGGAGGTGAGAAACCCGCCGCATCACCAGTGTCCAGGCAGAAGGACCCGACACGGGTTGGCAGAGGGAGAAGTGAAACCCGGAGTCGCGAGCTGGGCGGGGCTGTGTCCACCCGGGCGCTGCCTTGGGCCTCGGACCCGCGCGGCCACGGCCCGGGACGCGGACTTTGCCCACGGTTCTCCTGCGCAGGTGGCGAGTGCCCTAGGAGGTGAAGATTCCCGCGATAAATCAAAGTGTGCATAATCATATGCAGCTCATAGGTGTCGTTTTTGAGACCCCATAGTGAGTGTGCTCAGTTTTTATTTCGTGGACTCGCAGACTTCAGTGCTTCTCCAGGTCTCACTGTCAGTCTGCGTCTCCCGCAATGAAGCCACAGGAGAGGGGAGGTTCTCCCAGTGAGGGAAGAGAAGAATTCATGGAGAACTGGCAGTGGTACGGTCACCTCCCCCGTCACAGTCCACGGCAGTGCCGATCTGCGTGGACAGCAGGACGGGGTCTGGGAGCCCCGGAGCCGGCACGGACACAGACACCCGCTGACCACAGCGCGGAGCCCGGAAGCCTCCTCAGGCCGAGCACGAGAAGCCCTCTGCTCACGGCTGAGCCTCCTGCCCCGCCCAGCAGCGTTTGGGCCGCATTTCCCCCTCCTGAGACCACTCCTCCTCCACCCCTCACCCTCATTTCTGTGTGCAGGAGCCCGGTCCCCCTCGGTGACACCCACACTCCCGGCCTCACCTCTGTACCTCATGGCTTCCTCCTCCTCCTCTGCTCCCCACCATATTCCGTCCACTGTTACCCCCAGGACACGTCCCCCAGGGGAAGCCCTCACTGCCCAGCACGCCAGGCCCAGGTCACATCGCTGTCCATGCTGGGATTTGCTCCCCATAACCCCCAAATACCCTACTCTTCCCGCCTGGAGACCCTGAGCGGGGCCATTCGCTGTCTGAGGACTCAGGACGATCCTCACTGTGGGGACGGGGGGTAAGGATGTGGCCTCATGAAACGCAGCACAGGAGATTCATCTACAGGCCGGGCAGCCTCCTGACAGGGGTGCCTTTGGGGACCCGGAGAGAGGATGCCCCGACGTCGGGCTCCCACATGTAGAAAACGGGGAGAACATGGGGAGAAATTCAAGGGCACAGGCAGTGTGGAGAGACCTGTGGGGGGAAAGAGAGGAGCTGTGACCATGAGAGCTGGGGAAGTTTGTCCAAAAGTCCATGGTTTTGAAATTTGAGGAGACAGGAGAAAGCAGTTAGGTAGATTATCCATGGTGAGGACCTTCCTATTTAAAGAGAGGATCCACGATGAAAGAGCTGCGTGGGAAGCTGCAGTTCTGGATGGCAGGGTTTACTCTGAGCACAAATCAGTGCGCCGTCCTCTCGGATACTCACCCGTTTTATATCCAGATCACACGTCAATTTCCTAAAAGTAATGAAGATAAAGATGGTAAGCAATCCTGACACCGTGTCTCTCCAGGGCACACTCCCTAAATGCTGGTGAATATAGTTTTGAAAGTTGATAGAGAACCATGAAAATGCAAGAAACAGAAATCAGTGGAGGAGACACTCACAGGTGTGCAGTCTACAGCGGTTCACTCAAGCAGCATCTGCTGCACGTAGCTGGGGCTTCCTTAAAGAGCGCATCAGGCCATGTTTTCTATTCTTTACTGAAGTCCTAAACTCCTGCACTGTCTCCTTCAATTTTTCTCCTGGAAAAATACCTGACACTGAAAGTTAAAGGAGGAAAGGTTTATTTAGCTCATGGTTTTTAGTGGTTTCAGTTCATAATCGGTTGGCTCCAAGGCAGGGTGGTTTGGCAGAGGGAAATCCCAGAGGAGAACAGTCCATGGCGCCCACAAGGTAGCAAAGCAACAAGGGACCTTCAGTGTCTTTCTGTCCATTTTATCTTATCCAGGCTACTTAGGGAGTGCAGCACTGACACCCTTAATGCTAGTGCCCTTGAGCCTAGCACTGCACCAGGAACCACTCCCAGGGTCACACACTCTGGATCCAGCCACTCTGAAAAAGCCCCACCTATGAACACATGAGATTGTAGGGGACATCTAGACACAGCCATAACATGGGCCTAAATCATATGATTTTTCTCCACGGTCAAATGTAATTCAGAAGTTCATACTCTCAAGATATTTAAATTTTTAAAAATTCTAGTAAGGGATACAGGACACGAAATTTGCCATTGTTACCACTTTTGAGTATATTTACAATGCTGTGCAAGCAATTTCTAGAACTTTCCTATCTTGTGAAATAGATACCTATATCCACTAAATAATGACATTTCATCTTCTGTTCTGGCCCATTCTACTTCCTATGAATTTGACTGTTTTAATGTGGAGGACACCTGGATGAGAATCCTTGAAAGAAGAGCAGTTGCCTCCATTTTGCCTAATCCTGGCCCTGTCTCCATGTATTGATATGAACAGAGCTGGCTAGGACTTTTCCTTATCCCTCCAATTGGCTGTAAGCAATGCAGATGGGTCTAGCTGAGGTGCTGATGCACAGTCTTTGAAGCGAGGTGACAGGGCAGTGTCACCTGGCCCCTGCGGCTCCCAAAAAACCTGTGTGGGCCTGGGGGAAGGGGAGCCAAGCTCCACGCTGTCTGCTGGGATGGAGCCTCGAGAGAGAGGCTGCGACTTCCCAAGGCAGAGAACATTACACAGCAGAGCTGAAGCACTGAGCCCAAACCTTAGAGGCCGCCTCCACTGTGTTATGCAGATCGCTCTCTCTGCACACCCTTCTCTCTGCATATGGCAGAGGTGATCTCAGGCCTACAGCCCAGCCCAGCTCACAGCACTCACCTCCTTCCCACCTTCCTCTCAGCCACTCGTCCTGGAGTCATGCGTTCTTCACTAATGAATAAAACCCATGTTGAGCCCTGGGTCACTGCTTTTCTTCTGGTTACCCATCATCCTAAATGGACTTAGGACCCCCTTGGCTCCCCACAACTACAGATATGCCTTAGTGTCTTTATTCTTGCCATGGGTTGCACTGGGAGTGGTAGATTGGAATTAACTCACTAGAATCCCAAGAACTTTTCCATGGGATTACAGATATAAACTTCCCGGACTGTGACGAGGACCGGGAAGGGCTTCCTGTACTCTTTCCTCCAGAGCTGGACTCCGAGCAGGTGCCCTTCTGGTTCTTTGCCTCGTCACCTGCTGGGGTACATTTGTTGGAATCTGGCCCAGCTGCTGCACATTGGGCACTCCCAGCCCCCCAGTCCTCCCCTCTCCTTCAGCCCCATCGTCTCCTTCGCTAGTCTTCTGCCCACGGCCAATCGCCCGCGTGGTGGTGGCTGCAGTGGTTTCTGCCACAGTAGATGGAGGAGGAGGACAAGAGGGCTGGGACCTCGAGCACAAAGCTGGAGAGAAGCTCGGGTGCCCACCCCACCTCACCGAGGCCTTGAGAACCTATAATGGAACCCCGAGCTGCTGAACAGTGCTCTGTCAGAAGCCCGGCCTATACCCCTGGGGTGCCTGTTCCAAGGTAGACATCAACATCTTGTGCTTTGAGCTCTAATTCAGCTTCAAAATATTTTTTTAAAAAAGACATTAAAATCAAACTAGAGGGTGGACAGTATCAGTGAAATTTCCTGCAGACAGTATCAATGTCAACTTCCCAGCATGAATATGACACCATAGCAGCGTAAGATGTCACCCCAGGAAGGAACCAGGTGGAGCTACTGTGGGATTCTGCGCTGTTTTTGTATCTTCCTGTGAATCCATAATTATTCTGAAATAAAAAGCTTTCTAAAAATAAAATTTAATAGAAAAGGAGGGAAAAATGGAAACAAAACTTGTAAATGGGGGAGAGGGGTTGAAGTGCACTAGGGGAATGGGAAAAAAGAAACAAGTTGTATCACGTTCAGGTACAAATTCCCTGTGATGAACATGATCATGTCTATACCTAAAATGTACCAATAAACTTCATAAAAGAAAGAGAAAAAAATCAGTATTAAGACCCTTCCTCAAGAGTGTAGCATGGCGGTACACACCTGTAATCCCAACCGTGGGAGGCTGAGGGAGGAGGATTGCAAGTTCAAGCCCAGCCTGGGCTGCACAGCAAGATGCTGCCTCAGAACACCAAATAACAAACAACAACGTCAACAACAACAACCAACAAAAAACCAAAATCAGCAATCCAAAAACACCAAACAAAAAATTCCCAAGATATTGATGGCAATATCAAAGACAAGCTACTAAGGCAGGTGTGGTGGTGCACGTCTTTAATTCCAGCAGTCAGGAGGCTGAGGTAGGTGGATCGTTGTGAGTTCCAGGCCGGCTTGCGGTAAAACATGAGCAAGGCCGGTCTAAACTACATAGTACGACCCTTCCTTGAAAAAAATTGGGCTGGGAGTTTGACTTAGTGGCTTAAGTGCCTGCTTGGTAGGTGGGAGGTTGTGATTTTGATCCCTGGTACCAAACAAAACAAAACAACAAAACAAAGACAAGCTACTAAACAGTTTGGGTAGGGAACACAGTGTCATTACTGCAAATGATACAAGTATCCCCAGGCAGTGGGGCTCATTTTAAGGCCATGATCAATCAGCTTTTGAGTTTACAACTGTGACTAGGAAAGGACCTGGTGCTGACAGATCTCTCACCTGGCTACACCTCAGTGATCTGAAATTGCCCCATTCAAATCACCCATAGTCAGCTCAGCCTTCCAAGTGCTTCCCACACGGCACGGGAACTGTGGACAGACCAATCACTGTGTCTGTCAAACTGCAATGTAATAATCTGTTTCTGTATAAACTCCACACCATGATTCACAACAAGAACGGGATCCTGTTCGTTTCATTTTAACACCAAAACCTAAGAAATGAAGCAATAATGGTGTCCTGGGCCTTTGGAATTGATTGTCTTTTTCGTTACCAGGACATCCATAGAAATCTCGACATTTTATTTTGGAATTAAATTTAAACACATGCCCATGTGTTTCCAAAACACAGGGAATTAATTTGTAAAGATCTCTATAACCACTTGGTTTTTCGTTAGTTTTGTAAGATATCATAATTCAGTTTGATTTAGAATAAAAAAGCGAGGTCAGGCTCCGGACAGGAAAATCAATTCAATTGTTGCTGTTGCCGTTGTCTTTGGTGTTGTTCTCTGTGTGTGTGGTGCTCGGGGTCAAACCCAGACCTCTCACGTGCCAGGCGAGCACTCAGCGACACCCGACGCCACGGTGAAAATGTGAATCTTCGAACAGATCAGCTCTGGCTTCAGAGTCCCTGCTAGCAGGGTGTTGCAGGATTTTATCAAGTGCAAAGAACTTTGTGGAAATCACCAAAGCCAGCAGCACTTTTGGGTTCCTGAGTCAAAAAGCGCATGGCAATTACTCCCAGTTAAGTTAATGAAAACACATTTTACAGCACATGTTTGAGCAGCCCCGATCAAGGCGCTGAGTGTACGAGATGTTGCTTCTCCCTGCAAAGGAAGATCCGGAAGCCGCTCCGGAGGCCGATGAGGCCGCTGCAGAGACTCGCCCGGGCTCTGCGGAGCCCTCGAGAACCCGGGGCGTGGCTTGGGATCCCTGGGCCGGCAGGATCGCGGCCCCCAGCGAGCACCGCTTCCCAGAGGGCAGGGGCCCAGCGCCCACCCCTCGGCCTCCAGCACGGGGTCAGCCTGGCCGGCAGGGAGCGCTCGCGCACCCAGGCGGGGCGGCGCGGTCCGCGGCCCTGCTTGGGGCCGCGCCGTGGGCGCCATCGGCTGCGCGGGCTCCAGGCCCGCCCCCCCTCGCTGTCTCGTGTACCCTGGGACCCCGGGCGACCCCCGGGGTGGCCTCTGCCCCACAGTGAGGTGACCGTTTTCGCGAGGCGCGCGGACCCCGCGGTGAGCGAACTGTCCCGAGCCGGCAGAGGGCGCTCAGGGGCCCGAAAGCCGCTCCCATCCCGGGCAGGACGCGCGCGGGCGGCGCCCCGAGTCCGCCCGGTGAGAAGCGGGGTCCCGGGCGCAGACTCAGCCCCATCCCCGCCGCTGCTCCGCGCGGCCGCACGGGGGCGCTGCGGCCCTGCTCCGGCTCGCTGGGGGCGCTGGCCTGCACCCCAGTGCTTCAGTCTCCTCCGGAATTCAGCAGCGTCGGGTGAGGCTGCGCCCTTGTCATTTCTAATCGCATTGATGTGGAGTTTTCTTTCTTTTTTGGTTAGTGAGGCTAAGAGTTTATCGGTCTTGTTTGCCCTCTCAAAGAACCAACTCTGATTCATTGATCTTCGGTAGTTTTTAGTCTGTTTCGTTCGTCTGCTCCGATCACCATAGTTTCCTTCCTATTGATTTCAGATTTGGGACGCTCTTGTTTTTTAGGACTTTGAGATGCACCATTAGGTTGTTTGTTTGTCGTCGCCCCCGTTTTTGGATGTGTGCGTCCCCTGCTGTAAACCCCTCCCTGGACCTCTTTCCGTGCGTCCTGCGGGACTCGTCACGTTGAGCTTCGCTGTCATTTGATTCCAGGAGCTCTTTTTCTTCTTCTATGATTTCCTCTGCGACCCCGCGGTCACTCAGTGATGTAATCTCCATGTGTTCGTACAGTTTCTCTGCTTTATTTTGTGTTGATTTCCAGCTCCATCCCACTGTGATGCAGTAGCACGCAGGATCCCGTTTCAATTGTTGTGTGTTTGTTTGGGCGAGCTCATAGCCTAAGACATGGTCTATTTTGGAAGAAGTTCTGTGTGCTGCTGAGATACTTGTGTGTTCTGTTGTTGGGTGAAGCACTCTGTGGATATCTGCTAAGTCTGTTGGTTTGAGAGTGTGACGTTTCTTTGTCAGTTTTTCTTTGGTTGACCCGATTGTCAGAGTGGGGTGCTGAAATCCCCTGCTGTGATTGTATGGGTCTGTCTGTCCTTTTATGTCCAGTCGTTCTTGTCCTATGAAGTTCATTGTGCCAACATTTTGTGCATACTTAGGAGTTTTTAATGCAATAGCAACATAAAAGTTTATGTTATTAGAATTAGGAATGTATTCTCCCTTTGGGCAAACAGTCCAGTTACAGAGAAAATCTAAGGACAGTTATTTCCAAAGCACAGATGCTCTACGCACAGAATAACAGGGTTAGGCGCATTTAATCAGTTCACTGCTGTGACCTATCACCAGCCCACCTGCCCCTCTCCAAGTGCTCTGTACAGGATATGCAGTTAGAGGCATTTGTTACATTAAATCCTTTTCTATCTCATACTAAATTTCAGTTCCTAATCACAGCTGGACCATGTCCTGCACCATAGATTCGGTCACTTCCAGTCTAGTCAGTCCGTCTCGGATCTGTTGTCCATGTGTGCGTTTAAGGCATGCATCTGAACACACATGAAGTGTGTGGATCTGGGTGACAGCAAATGACACAGAACTCAGTCTGATGCTGTTACACACTGCTCCATTTTACCTTATGGTTTGTGGACTGAAACTTGGATCAGAATTTTACTGTAAATCACTGAATGTCCACCGGTGCTCAATGAATCATTGCAGTGCAGGATTTGCTTTCAGAAGACAGTGTAGCTGCTTCAAGGAGACAGATCAGGTCGGGGGAGGAGGGAAGCGGTCATGTGAGGGAACTTGCTGATCCTGCTGGGGGCACTGAGGCCGCTAAAGGGTAAACCAGTTATCCTTGGGAATCGGTCAACTATAGAGACAGCTATTAAAAGCTGGTAAGCAGAAAGCACCAGTTCATCCTGTCTGCACAAACTGGGAAGTGCACCCAGCACTGCAGCACCCTCGGGTACGGTGAGGACACTTGGCACCGGCGCTGCAGCACCCTCGGGTACGGTGAGGACACTCGGCACCCGGCGCTGCAGCACCCTCGGGTACGGTGAGGACACTCGGCACCCACCAACAGCATTTTGGGGCCAGTACAATGCGCCCAGCTCCTCACGGGAAGAGAACTGTCTGAGTGCATCTCAAGGAACAGCCTTCCTAACAGAAAGAGGAGGGCTGATGCAGCAGAGCCTAGAGGCGGGGGAAGAGGCCTGCGTCCTGTGGGGTGGGCAGAGGCCTCCCGCATGCAAGGCGCTGTCCTTCCCCATGGCAGGAGGCCAGGAGAGCGGAGAGGGACCTTGGCCCGAGCCGGCTTCCATTCTCCCTCTCATCTCCGTGCGCAGTCACTCCGCGTGTGTGCACAGACCTGAGGGCTCTGGGGCTGATGACCTGCTGGACACTGCGCAGCCGGGACGGCCTGAGCAGGTGTGCGGTCAGTCAGACGGCCCCGCCCTTCACTCCAACACAGTGCTCAGTACCCACTTCATAAGGATGAACGGCACAGCTGAAACACATTATTAACGCTCCTGTCTGCTGACGACAGAAAGCAAGCAAGTTCTGTGATGTCTCGATGACTATTTTCTTCTATTTAAAGCAAAATCATACAGTTGAATCATGAGCTGAGCATGGTGGCCTTTAATCCCAGCACTTGGGAGACTGAGGTAGGCGGAGTGTTGTGAGTTCCAGGCCGGTTTGGGCTACAAAGTGAGTGCAAGGCCGGTCTGAGCTACATAGTGCGACCCTGCCTCCAAAAAACTGGGGGCGGGAGTTTGGCTCAGTGGTTTAAATGCCTGTCTGGCAGGCGTGAGGCTGTGAGTTCGGTGCTGCCAAAAAAAAAAAAGCAAAATCATCCTAGTGGTTGTCTCTTCCTGTGAATTTTTCCCTCCATCAGCGTGGAGTGGCCATTTTTCACCCCTCAACCGGTTTTGCTTGAAGCCTGCAGGGTCTGATAGTAATGATACAGGAAAATGATCTCAGACCTCCAAATGATATAGGGGAGTGAAACGCCCAACCTACTGTATGTCTGGCGCGAGTTCGTGTTCTCTAAAATTGAAGAATGAATTTTAGGAACAATGGAGGGTAACAGCAGAATATATTTACTGAGAGAAAGAAAGCTTCTGTCTGAGGGACAGAAGGGGGCCCGAGCAGGTTGCCAAAGACTGTCATTTTTAGGGACTTTTATACAGTAAAACCATGAGGTTGGACGGGTCCAAGCCGGGAGGGGGGGACCTGGAAGGTGGGCATGAGGTGGGACATAACTATGGTCAACCAATAAGACTAATTACTCAGGTGAAATTGATTAAATCAAGGACAAATGGGGAAACAAGTTGCATAGCAGGTGGGGATGCTTAACAGCAGTGACTCTTTCTGTAAGGGGTTGGGATGCTGACTCCTGACTTCCTCAGGGTGATAGAGAACTATTTGGACTGTTGACCCTTAGGATGCGGTTGTATTTGTTCTGCCTTTTGTCTTGAGATCTGGCTCACAGCAGGAGGTGGCTGTCTCCCCCACAGTTGCAAAGTCTCTGGGCTTCTGTATTGGCTCCTTCAAGGACCTAGCCCTGTCTGACTGCCTATAATATTTCTGTCTAACTCAGTTTCCTGTAATAGTAAGAGCTGCTCCCGCCTGCTCCCAGGCCCTGCGTGCACAGAGTGAGCTTCTCCATCCCTTCACCTGCAGTCTACGACTTTCCTGGGAAGAGCTGCGTCTCCTGTGGGAATATGGGGCTGCAGTTTTGTGCTTTGATCCTGGTTTTGTGCTTTGATCCCGTCTGCCAGCTGTGTCTTTGGCTGTCTAGGGAAGGCTCTGACGCTGAGAGTCCCGATGGTAAGGTGTCACTGACTCCTGTCCCTGGGCTGTTTCTCCCGTGCTGATCTCCTTGGTTCCCCCCTGCATAACTTCCCTCCCCACGAGATGCGCACTTTCCTCTGGGCTCCTGGGTGCCAGCGGCCTCCCCATCCCTGCCTAGGATTCCCTGGAGCATTTTCTGGGATGCTCATTGGGTGGTCGTGTATTTCTCTGGGATTTGTTACGCAAGGCCTCTACTCTTCTGTCCATTGTGAAGAGTAATTTTGCAGGGTATGCAAATTTCAGTTGGTAATTGTTTTCTTTTATGGCTTGAAAAACTTTACTCCAGCCTCTCCTGGGCATTAAGGTTTGTGCTGAGAGCCCACTGTAATTCTCGTAAGTTTGCCATTTTAAATAACTCACTGCTTTTCTCCAACAAGTTTTAATATTTTCTTATTTTGCTGAATTTCTGGAATTTTATTATCATGTGGCATGGAGAGCGGCTTTCTGGTTGCAGCTATTTGGGGTTCTCTATGCCTTTTGTACTGAATATTGAATGCTTTTTTTAATATAAATTTTGAATTTTTTTAAGAATACAGAATTTTAAAAAAACAAGAAATCAGTTCTAGTTTATATATTACATATTGCTATCTTAGATGTAGTTGTTCAAGTTATGAGCTCTAGACATAAAAAATGATCAGATAATCAAACAATGACAACACAAACTATTCTTTCTGATGAACGAGCAGAGAATTAGTAGTATAGTTATCTATCTTGTATACTTATACATATATTCAGTTATATGTGTATACCTACATACATATAATCTTTTCCTTTCCCCTATCCCAGCTGTTCTTTAATGAATATTGAATTCTTTTACTAGATTAGGAATGTTTTCTGCTATGATTTCAGTAAGTAAATTTTTATACCTTCTAATTTTTCTTTGCTGTATTCATAAGAGGCCATTTTTAGTGATTAAATAAATGGATAACCAAACAAATAAATGTCTTTGTAATGATTTTGGTGTTGAAAATTACTTTGGGAGCATGTTGACAATATTTATTATTTTTAATTCAAAAATTATTTTGTCTCATAATCTTTGAATATAAAAATTAAGACAATGATTATTAGAAAATCTGTGATAGTAGCTGGGGGCAGTGGTGCACACCTTTAATCCCAGCACTCGGGAGGCTGAGGCAGGAGGATCATTGTGAGTTCAAGACCAGCCTGGGCTACAAAGTGAGTTCAAGACCAGCTTCAACTGCATAGTGAGACCCTGTCTCAAAAAATAGGGCTGGGGATTTAGCTCAGTGGCCTAAGTGCCTGCCTGGCAGGCACAAGGTTGTGAATTTGATCCCTGGTACCAAAAAAAAAAAAAAAAAAAAAAAAAAAAAAAAAAAAAAAAAAAAAAAAAAAAAAAAAAAAGAAAAAAAAAAAAAAC
>RJWM01047701.1:0-11808 GCA_004363535.1 Dasyprocta punctata | reverse complement strand
GCTAACTTGTTGCCTCGGGTCTCTTATGGCCATGAAGGACTCTACCTCCTGCTGCTTTCTCAGGACAGCCCATTTCTGGACTATGCTATCCAGAGGACTCCTCTGGGGTACCACCAGGGATAGTTTTGGGTTGTGCTCTAGGCATCCCTGGACTCTGCCTATCATCAGCTTCTTGCAGTTCCAGGGAGAGTGGAATGTCATAGGATGGGCACAGCATACATTTCTTAATGAAAGCTCGAGCAACATGACCATGTTCCGCAGTAACTTTGAGGTGAAGGATGACCACAGCTACAATGTCACCTCCCTGTGGCTCAGGTAAAGGTACCAGGTACTAGGGGTCAGAGTGGCTGAGTGGTGTAATCATTAAGACATTCCTGAAATGAGGGGAGCTGTCCTTCATTCGCTGCTCTGCTCCAAGCCGTTCTTCTTTCCTTCCTCCCTCCGTTCCTCCTACCTTTTCTGCTTCCCTATTTTTCTCCTCTTTCTCCTCCTACTCTTCCACCCATTCTTCTTCTGTCCCTTCCATCAACACTCTTGCATTGCCGCAGACAGTCTGTGGAAGAGAAGGAGTCTCTAGGGAGCCCCAGAGTGGAGTAGGGTGGTGGATTTCGTAAGGAACCCCACGGTCTGTTATCAGGGATTGTAGGGAAGTGACCTTCAAGGAGCCACCCAGTCTGTAATCTTAGCAGACTCAGCTTCAAAAGCTGATGCAGGAGAATCACAAGTTTGAAAACAGCCCTGGCAAGGTTCAGAGACCTCCTCTCAAAGTTAAAAGTAAAAACAGGGCTATGGATTTGGCTGTGTCAGGGCCTTGTGTTCAATCCCTAGTATCACTTTCACCACCGCCAGAGGCACCATAAAAAGTGAAGGCACATGGAACAGCACTAGGACTGGTGGACTCTGAGTCACAGAGCCTCAATTTAAGAGGCAGCAAAGCAGCCAGCCACCAGCGAGACCACCAAGTCACCTCTACAGAGCAGCATGGAAGGGAATGCCCTCAGGCCGGGCTTGGGGGTCTCGGTGGAAGCCTTGGTCTGGCATGTGGCTCCTAAAGGGCCACAATCTGGACACATTTGCCACAGGGAATTGTGGAAATGGCAGAGTATGTTCGGGCACTCACAAGCAGGAGGTGACAAAGTGGGACAGATGAGGAGACACGGGTGGGTGTGCTGGCGCATGGACCTGCAGTGAATTCTGGCTCTGGCCACTGTAGGATTTGAATTGGAGCATTCAATTGTCGAGAGGCAGATGATGGGAGGTAAAGTGGCCATAATATAGTGGCTGCAGGTAGGGGGTAGGCTCAGGAGAGAAGTCAATTTTGGTTCCAGGCATAGGTCAATGCTTGGCAAGGAGCAGACTGGAAGCTCACAGGAAAGTTCCAGGAAAGATGGGGAAGAGAAGCAGCCAGATAAAATCTGGGTCTTTAACTTGAATGTGAGTGTGGGTCAGGCTGGAGAGGACACAGTGAATCCTGGAGGGAAGGTGCGCATGGCAGCAAGACACAGAGAGGAAAGTTCAGGGGTATGGCTATGGGGCAGACTGAGCACAAGCTGGGTTATCAAGCTCCAGAGAGCCCTGTGGCAGCACTTGCCCACTTCATGTGGTCCAGGGGAACCAAGTCTGTGTCCTCCCTCCATTCACTCCACCATCTCATTCTCACAGTGATCAGGGCTGTACTCTCAATGCTGACACTTTCGTCCCAAGTGGCTTGCATGGCCAGTATATCTTGGAGGATGTTACAGGTGAGTCTTGGATGAGTAATGCCTGGGGTTGAGGGGTAGGGGCTGGATTCCATTGGAAACATCATGCCATCCTCTCACTCTACACAGATGGATTGGGGGAGCCTCTCCTGACTGGTTGAGGAGGAAGGGGACAGACCCCTCCTTCTAGTCAGGAAAGGATGACCTCTTGGATTCTGCACTCCAGGTTACCAAGGATTACAGAACCTCACCATGAAAGTGGTCGAAACTGACTACAAAGGGTACGCCGTGGTGTTCTACAAGGCAATTGTTATGAATGAAGCGAGCTTTGAATTTGTCCTCTTTGGTATGTCATCACTGCATCCCCTCTGGGACCTGGCTCCTGGTCACATTTGTGTGTGGGGACCCCAATGCCCCAGGGAAGTCTTGTCTAGGTCAGGCTCCCTATTCATAGTGGAAGTCTTTGCTCAGAGCTTCCATGGGAAAGGGAACTGGGGCCTTATCCACACATTCAACAGTGTGTATGGAATGAGCCTGGGGTTGTGGCCCCCACATGTCCTTGCAGCACTGGGTAGGCTGAAGACAGATGATTGAAAGCTTCAGTCCAGCCTGAGCTACATAGCAAGACATCATCTCAATAAACTTAAAATAATTTACATAGTTCTCTTTGTTGTCCACTTATCACTAACTTGGCCACAGAGAGGAAAAGAAGGATAAACCCTGGCCTGATGTCGTACTTCAATTGGTTGGCCATATCTATGGGCTTCCGTTCTGAAAACATCAACTTCACTGTCTTCAAAAGTAAGAGAAACTGGGGTGGGGGGAAAGGGATGGTGGGAAGGCCTGGTGCTGCCTCACCAAGTAGAATGGAGAAGAGACTCTGTCTCTTGGTCCAGTCCCTGGAGTACTGGTGGCTTCCATTCTGGGGGTTATCAGCCCCCAGAGGACTCAGTGCCAAGTCTTTTCCCTGACAGTTTATCAAAAGCCATCCAGCAGACAATGTTGGACACAGATCCTCAATTCCCCAGTCTCAATTCCCTAGGCTGCCTCCTCTTCATATCTTGGGTCTCACTGTCCTACATCATCTACACCTCGCCTTTGGGCTGCAACATTCCTGACATGGGAGATGTGCTTTCTTTCAAGTAATCCAGCCCAGGCATGGGGCTTTACCCAGGGAACACAGGGTCACTGGGCGTGGACCTACCTATATCAACATGTAAACAGGACAGAGGCTTTCAGTATCCAAGATAGTGTGTGGCTTAGTCTATCAAATTTCCAATCCCAAGTCCCAAATTCAGGAAATTCTCAAATCTCCTTCAGCTTGTTCAGGCTCAGCCTGTGGCAGCCAAAGGGAGTGCAGGGGCCTTGGCACTGAAATCTCATAATATAGTCATTTTTCTCTTTTTCCCTTTCTCTGTCTTTTTCTCTGTCTCTGTCTGTCTGTCTGTCTCTCTCTCTCTCACACACACTCACACAGAAATATACATACACAAACACACAAACATGCCCACACCTGCACTCATTTTCTCTCTCTCTCTTGCAGCCAGATGCAACATTGACAAAGCTGTGCATATTGATGAAGAATACAGTAAGTATGGCTGGACACGGGCTGATGGGAGGCCAGGGTAGTGTGGGCTGGAGGTCTCGGTGCCACTTTTGATTTTCCCATGCCCCAACACCAAACCCTAAACATTTTATTTGCTGTCCCTTTTCAAGTGCCTCCTGTCTCTAAGTACCATGTTCCTATTATCAATTCAGCCTAAGGTTCATCAGGTTGAACCACTGGTCAGAATGTCAGTGACAGAACTGGGAAATACTTCATACAGCACGGTGCTGCCCATCCATCTCTCTAAAAGCCAAATGCCACCTTCCTAGTGGAGTCCAGCTTTTCTTCTAAATAAACACTTGGTACTGGGACTCAAAGGGTGTGCTCATTGCGTGTTGGTCCATGAGGTCTGGGAAGAACAAAGATGAGCTCCAGCAGCCTCATTCTCAGGAACTGCTGGCCCAAGACTCCAGCCTGATGTTAGGGTACTCAGAGAGGGAACAAAGCAAAGTATTCCAGACTCTGAGCATCAACATTGCCACTGGCTTCCTGAGGATATCCTGGGCAGACCTATGTTATAGTCACTCCATGTTTAACCAGGACACACCTAGTAGCAATCCTGAGCTTGCCTCCATAGCAGCCTTAGAGCAATTACCCAACCAAGAGAAGCACTTTGGGGGGAGTACCTCGTGTCCACAGTTGGTCACCTGCAAAAGGTTCTGCAGGGCATCCCCATCAGAGATGGGTGGTAGAAGGGTCCTGAAGAGGGTGTAAGACACAGACACCCACACCTCTCCCGAGCCCTGTGGGTGCTGTTTCATGGTGATTAAGACAGGAGGGTGAATGGTAAGTGTGGCAGAGTCAGTGGGCTACAGTCGGCAGAGGGTGAGTAGGTGTGGGCTCCTGTCCCAACACCTGCAACCTGTGGATCTCGTCCTCACCATCTGACCTTACCAGCTGGGGACTGTGCCTGTGCTAACCTAGTCATTGTGCTACCCCCACCAGGTTGATGTCCAGATCACCTGGGATTGCATTCTGAAACCAGGGCAGGGCCAGGAGTCATAGGACAATAAGATGCATGGATCCCAGCCTCCTGGAAGAGGTTCTGCATGTCTGAGTCTGTGTCTCATCTGAACGTCTCTAATGTGTACACTGGCAACACCAGATGCCCCAAACCCCAATGGATTTGACACACAGGAATTCATTTTGCTTCTTCCTCAACCCTATAAGTGCAATATTCTTAGTGGTTGTGACCCTGAAGCACCCTGACTTCCCGCTGTACAGGCACACAAACTGTCATGTCCACGCAGTTGTGGAAATTTTCAAACAATGATTGCATTCACCTCGGCCACCAACTGAACAAGACAGCCCTGCAACTCAGTCCCACCAGCAGGTGTCACAAACGTGGACGGTCTTGAGGTAGAGGTCAGTTTGATGGTACTTGGGCTACTCACTTGGCATGAAAATTGTGTCTGACTCAGAGAGATTCCAGGCAGACAGGGACAGGTGGGGTCTGTATCTGACCCCATTACCTGGCTGTGGAGAAAGATGTCACCCTGCCTCCCAGGCCAATGGATCACCTTTGGGAAGCCCAAATGTTTCTGACCTTAGTCAGAAGTAAATTTCTACATTTCCCTTTCTTTTTTTCTCCTTTCCTCAGCCCAGTTTCACTTTGTTAGTATGGTTTCCTCTCTTTAAAATACAATTTTCAAAAAATCAAACAAGCAAACAAGAAGGCAAGCAAGCAAGCAAGCTGTTACCCATCATCCTTTGTTCCGACTGGGTCTTTGAGGATCAAAGTCTCAGGGAACAAACAGGTCTTGTGTTGACTACCTGGATGGCTGGAGATATGGGAATCCTATTGCCACTGTAACACTTTGTCGAAACCAGCAGTTAAAAACAGCACACATATATTCTCATCACATTGTGGAGCTGAAAGTTTGAATGTTCCTCTGGGCTGTTGCCACAGCGGGCAAGGATGCGCTCTCTGGAATTGGCTATGCAAAAATCCAATTCTCTGCCTTTTTAAGCTTCTGGGGCTTCTTTCCTTCCACTTCTTGGCTTGTTATTCCCCTTCTTCCATCTTCAAAGATGCAGTGCAGCATCAAAAAGCACTGTGTCCTCTAGGTCCTCACTCTGAGGTAAGGATGGTCAGCTGAAACACTGTTCTCTGAAATCCATGGGCACAAATTGTGTGAACCACACTTCCATTCCACATGAATGCTGGAAAAGAATGCAGGACTTTTTCAAGTGTAAGCTGCTGGTGGCTCCTATAGCAAGCTTCATGATCTAGTTCATCTCTACCTTCCCTTCACCACCTAGGACATATACCAGGGTGTGGGCCCCATAGTGAGCATGGACTACCCTCCTGGGAATCCAATGGTTGAATATGTCACTGTTGCAGCCATGGGAAATGCTGCCTAGTACAGGCACAGCAGTCCTTGGAACTGTGACACTACCCCCAGGAACATGAGTCTGCATCACAGGTGGAACCCTGGCCAGGATCATACATTTTGTTGTCATATAAGAGTGAGTCTGCTAATAAGGTGTCATTGTACAGCCTCCCCTTCCCTTGCCAGTTCAGGTTCAGGAGTGATGGTGACGGGGGCCACATCATTCTGAGCATTTCTCCAAGGCTCAGCAGCACCAAGCATGGTGCCTTGCTGACAGTCCACCAGGTCCACAGCAGCACCCATAGGAGTGGGACAGCAAGCGATATTCATAGAGAGACCATGACACACATTGCAGTTGAGAAGATTCAGAAGTAGGGGAACCTCAGACCCCTCTCCTTCCCTTCTCCATTTATGGGGATTTGCTTAAGAGGGACTGTCCCACCTGCTAGGTCTAAGACTCCAGTGTGGGCTGAGTCCCATGCAGTCACAGGTGTAGCCAATGAGAGCCCTAAGGGAAACACTGTAGAGCAAGAGGTAAGCTCAGGGCCAGGTGAGCATAGTGTGTGGTCTGTGCTTGCTATGCCAGAGGTATGAGAGAGTTTGGGAAGGGATTCCAGGTTGTGGGGCTGTGTAGTGGAGTCTCTGGAAGCCATCGGAGGCCTTGTAAGCTGCCTGTCTGATTTCACTGTTGTGGGGATTTGACAGAGGTAGGATGGTACAGAGAAGAATCCCAGGACCCCCAGCCCCACTCTAGGTCTGGCTTGCCTAGTCCTGGGCTCAAGCTTCCCTGCCCAGCTGTTCAGAGAGTGAAGGCAGTTGGGAGAATTTTAACTGCAGTGTGGTAGGTGCCAAGGTTGGAGACAGATTTTCACACAAAGCTCACCACATTAGTAGCTGAGGAGTGGGGAACACAGATAGCTCAGGCTTCCAGGCTCCATGCCTCCACCTAGGGTCGCGCCTGTGATGCAGCCCAGGGGCTACCTTTGCTTTCCATTCCTGAATCCAGTTTCCATCTGCTGGTTCCACCTCCAGCCCCCACTGGTTTTGGCAGGATTGCAGCTGGGTTGTACTTTGCCACTGCCTATGGGGTCAGGAGCCCCCCAAATCTGGGTGCACTGGGCAGCTCCTCATGTGAATGGAGGTGGCAACTATGTCCCAGAACATAATCTTCAAGGAAGCAAGTTGACTCAAGGAGGCTGCTCAGATGAACTTTGTTTTTCTAAAGATGCCATCCTGGAAAGGAGAAAGGCAGGGATTGTTCTTAGGAAGGACTGATGAGCACTCCACACATGCACACCCATAATGGGCTTCAAGCTTTCCTGGAGCTTTCTTGGAGATGCAGAGCACATATGTGTGGGATGAGACCCTGAACCACAGCATATGTGGTGGCTTTAAAGGGCAGAATATACTGGAGACCAAGGAACATAACGGGGAGGGGCCAATTTAACTTCCAAACAGCATTTGCCGGATTTGTTATACAAAGATTATAATGTGATAAAAAAGAAAATATGGTGAAGTTATTAATATAAAGGTATATTTTATAGACTTCTAAAATTTCCTTGCTGCTCAAGGGAGATAAGCATGCTATGGGCCTGACTCTGGTATGGTCACTCACTCCTCCCCGGGTCCCAACTTTCTTCTCTGGTCTAACTGGTGCTTTTAGACAAAGGCTGTATTATGGGCATGGTCCTGTGGCCCCACCAAGTCTCATGTAATCGTGGCATGGATGCGACTGAGTCTAACGTTCATGATTGGATTGTTGCCTGGGCTGCGATTGATGGTGTGAGTGTGGCTCTTGCCCAGGGCTGGAGCCAACGTACAGTGTAAGGGTGAGAGGAAGGCATGGCTTCCTTCTCTTGGTTTGTGCCAGGCTGTTTTGTTGCTGCCATGAATGGCTGCCCCAGCCACACCACCCTGCCTTGCAGCCAGCTGAGTATGGACTGAAACGTCCAAGAACTGTAAGAAATAAATCTTTCCTTCCCTAATTTTGGGCATCAGGTATTCTGTCTCAGCAGTGAGAAGAAAGTAACAAAAACAGGCTGTAACTTTCATTTCTGGGATTGATACTGAATATGAGCTTTTTCTGCATGAGCAGCAGGGATACCTAGACTGGTCAGTGACAAAAATCTGGGCAGAGCAGACTCCATGGGCAGTTCTAGTATGGTTTGAAGAGGTTGTTTATGTGGCCCAGCCAGTTTTCCTTTCTTTATCTCTGTCTTGGTTATTTTTCTCTCGTTGCTAGGACGAAATACCTGACACACATAATGAGGGAAGGAAAGGCCATTTAGCTTATAGTACCTGGAGGTTTCAGTCCATAATCAGCTGGCTCCAAGGCAGGGTGGTGTGGCACTGGGGCAACATTTCAAGGAAGCAGCCAGCAAAAGCAGCCCAAGTGAAAATGTGGGCAAAGAAAGCCTCTTTTCCTCCCTTATAGTGTATGTAGTCTATCTCCCTAAGCCAGGGCAGATGTAGCACTCACAGAATCTCTGTGCCCTCCTCTTGGATAGGATGAAGATATTTACAAAAAATGAACCCTGGATCCCTGCTGAGTCTCTTAGTTAAACTTCTAAACTTCTCAAGGTGACACAATGTATCAATCATAACAAAGGTACACAAGAGAGATCTTAAACATACCTAATAAATCTTACATGATTGGTAATT
Organism: Dasyprocta punctata; assembly: GCA_004363535.1. NCBI lineage: Eukaryota > Metazoa > Chordata > Mammalia > Rodentia > Dasyproctidae > Dasyprocta > Dasyprocta punctata. Next base: position 3,508 of record RJWM01047701.1, on the reverse strand, counting down.
CACTGTCTATTCCCAATATCACCTTTAGGTTAAAATATTTTTTGAAATTTGATTTTAAAGAGTAAAAAGACAAAACCTCAAAGCTCTTTTCTTACCCTTCTGATTCTTATCGGTTATAAGTACATGATGTTAACTAACAAAAAAGGTACTCAGAGTAGTTTAAAATACTAAAGGAAATACTGTTGTGACTTATGACAAAAAATGAGAGAACTAATTTATAGCCCCAGGGTGCGGATTCTTACTGACTGGTTTATTTTTATTCATAAAACTGTAACTCTAAAAGGAGTATTGTAATTCAACATGTCAAATACATGTAACATTTCAGTTTGATTAAATACAAGTGTTTTTATATATTCTGTTTGTTATCTTTTCTGTTCGTTTGCGTAGTAATCTTTTTTAATAACTGGCAAAGATATTGGCAGCTGCTTTATTAATGATTTGTGAGCACATACCAATTTTATGTTTGCTTTTGTTTTTGACCTTATAAACTGCTTGGCTCTTATGAGAATGGTGACTATAGGCTTAGTGGGCACTGACAAATAAAAATCCTAGCAGTTGGTCATATAAAACTTACATGCGATTTAGGCTAATATATACATTTCTTTGCTAACTTACAGGTACATATTATCCTTGAAGAAGTCCTCTTAAATTGAATTACATATAAGTGGAGATTCTCAATTTTAGCCTACATGCTGCTTGGTTTGCAGTTAAACAGTGGGCTAATTTAAATAAATTGATAAAAGTAGAGATGACTTCAAGGTTGTTGACATCTTTCCTTACTGACTGGTAGACAATCAAAATGATATGCAAATGGCTTTATAAATAAAATGCCTATATTTGACTGTGCACAATAATTTAAAATAAGATAGATAGATAGATCTGTAGCCAAAAACATGCTGACTTGTTATGACTGATTCTCATGAGTTATCCAAAAATACTGTTGAGATATCTAAGTGGGTATAATTGTATAGCTAAATATATATTAGTATATATATTACTGTAATATATTTACTTTGGCTATGATGAAAAGCTTAAATTCTCTGAACCTGGACCCATTCTGGAGTTCATGGTCCATTCTTTCCAATTTGCTGACCTGGTGCTGAGAAGAGGATAAATTCCAGCTGACCTGACAAGACCCCTAACAAGCATTTCTAACTAACAAAGTAGCCAGGAGGACTGCTGGATCGGGATGGGCTCACTACACATAAGTGCAGGAACCCACAGCATAACATTGAGAGATATCGGGGTCACCTGACAAACTGTTACAAACTGACACTAAAAAAGAAAAACAGGAGGTCTTCTGTTCTCTAGAAACTGATTAGGCTAGAATTTGAAAAGTAGAGGTTGAGGTGGGGGAAGAGAAAATTTAAAAGGAACTCTGGATTACTCTGCTAGGCTGAACATGAAGGTAACTGAAACCACAGCCTCTCTAACTTTGAGATTTGATGCCTACCAAGTACTATCTAGTGAAAGTGTAAACGTTGCAGAGACATTTGGTGAAAAAATATTTCAGGTGGAAACATCTTTCTTTTCCAGAATTCTATTCAGGTTACCACAACACTAGCTGCAGTGATGTCTAGAGGACCACTCAACATTACAATTGGAGTGTAGGGAGCAGCTGGAGGACTGTAACTGGGGTACCCCAATAGATAGACTACATCTTTTCAGGGACACGCCTCCATCCGGCTGCCAAGGTCAAATATGCAATCTTACATTCTATATATCATTAACCCAGTCATTCTAGACCAGAGACAAGATGAAATTGCACCTTTAGTATATGACTAAAAAATAAATGTAACCTAGTCAACCCTCTAGGCAAGCTGTTTTGTTTTTGTTTTTGTTTTTTTACTAGTGATCAAAATCATGACCTTGTGCTTACCAGACAGGCACTGTGCCACTGAACTATGTACCTGATGTTATGCTGATTTTTATGGTTGGATCCAACTTTTCTCAACCAAAGTTTTAATCAACCAAATCCTTAAATTCCAGAATAATGATCATATAAAAGGTAAAAATAATAACAGTAAAGCACTTTTGACAGACTTTAGAGACTGACATGGGATATAAGGAGATGAAGACCTGGGTCAATGGGTAAAATTTTCAGTGCAGGCTCTTAATAAAACTGACTGTCACGATTGAACCATGACAAGGCCATCGGAATAAGGGCCTCCTTTTTTTTTTTTTTTTTTTTTTTGCGGCACTGGGGATCGAACTCACAGCCTCACACCTGCCAGACAGGTGCTTAAGCCACTGAGCCAAACTCCCAGCCCTAGTTTTTTGAGGCAGGGTCGCACTGTGTAGCTCAGGCTGGCCTTGCGCTCACGTTGTAACCCAAGCGGGCCTCGAACTCCCAACGCTCCTCCTACCTCAGCCTCCTGAGTGCTGGGATTAAAGGCGTGTGCCACCACACCTGGCTAAGGGCCTCCGTTTAATTGAGGTGAAATGCTGATCCTGAGGAAATGTGTTGCACCGTGGCTTCATGCCAGGAAGGGGAAATTAGACTTGTAAGAATTGTGTTGCTGCTGTTCCTCTCTATTTCACATGATGATCCTGAAGGAGGAGCCTCCCTGCTTTGTAGGGAATGTACATTACCCTTCATGCCTCTCTGCATAGGGAGAATGATTCACTGAACCCATAGGAGACTTGAGGACATGCACCGATATCTTAATGTCATTGGTGGGCCATGCAAATTCTTGTCCCTTACCATTCCATGGGATGGTGCATGGTGGCATTCTCTGGAAAGGACCTCCATGGTTTATGACCTCCAAATTGGATGGAGACATGTGCCTTAGTCTTGCTGGCCAGATGCTTCACTGTGTCATATTATCAGCTCCCAGAATGAGGGAATTTTCAGAATTGGAGATTCATACAAGGATCCTTAGACCTGCACATAAATATTGATTCAGTTTGACTGTACAGAGGAGAACCCAATGACTTTAAGATAGAAAATAAGGTAACTGTCAGATTTGTCAGTGCTCTTCTGATGGTCCACTATCAGGTGGTCCTATTCAGGTGGCCAGGCATGCAGATGGCTGCTTTATTGCTTCCTAATGTGAGGTTCTTTGCCTCAGAATCCACCAGCCCCTGCTATGGCCTATGAATCTTCTTTTTCTTTATATGCTGTTGGTAGCAAAGTAGTGATTGAACCTAGGACCCTCACAATGATCTAATCCCCTGTCCTTTTTCAATTTCTGTTTTGAAACAGAGTTTCACTTTAGTTACCCAGATTGGCTTCCAACTTCTGATGTTTTTGTGTCATTTGCCTGGGCCAAACCTGCTAGGTTTCCAAACAGAATGGCTCCTCAAAACCACTTCCCAAGGAGCCCTAGATGAAAGCCTTAGGTGGGGTTCCATGCTGGGTGGGGTACATTGTCACTTCTGAGGACACCCTCCTCTATATTGTTTTCTTCTGGAAGTGGGAGCTTACTTTGGAGCAGCCCATGACCTTGATTGAAAGGAGGAAGGAAATGAGGGAGAAGGGGAAAGCAGAAAAGAGAAGAAAGATGAG
>RJWM01047700.1:0-11809 GCA_004363535.1 Dasyprocta punctata | reverse complement strand
AAAAAAAAAAAAAGAAAGAAAAGAAAAGAAAATCAGTTGTACTATTAGTGTGTCCTGGTTCATTGAAAGGGAAAGTTTGTGCTAATATCAATTGGAGAGAATTTTAATGTCCATATCTTGTACTCTGAATGACTATTTTCAAGAAAACAATATACATTGCATTAATCATTCTATTCTCCTACTGTTGTGTTATGAAATTTTGTTTTACCTTTATTCTATAAAATAAAAAAAGAAAAAATATTCAAAAAACTGATATATTTTAGAAGCTGTTTTTCTTTTTTAATAGATTGTTTTTCTGTGCTCTAGAAGAAAAAAAGGGGGCTGGGGATTTAGCTCAGAGACGCAAGTGCTTGCCTGGCAAGTGTAAGGTTGTGAGTTTAATCCCGGGTACCAAAAAAAGAGAAAAAGAAAGAAGTATGTAGAGGAACAAATGTTATTGCTACATCAAGATGTTAAATAGTTGAACTAGTAGATCCTAATTATTGAAAGCTTACCATAGCAGTAGTCTTTGTTCCTAAAAGAAAGCATTAGTAGAATTGACAAGCAGGAACCCACATGATTTATTCATTTAAAATGATCTATAGCTTCCTGCATTTTAAGCCCTAGTCATTCACACTATTTAATACCAGGTCATTCAACAAGTTACTCTGAGACAGGAAGATTTTAGTATATTTAAAGAAATACCATTTACAACTGACGTAACTGTCAGACAACCTCCTTGAAAAGTGTTTACTCTAAAACATTTAGGTAAGAAATCATTCCACACACATGAAAATCAATTTTGGAAATTGACAGTTGTTTCAGCATAATAATAGTTTTACTTTATTTCATTGAAAAGAATTGCCTGTGAGCACTGAATATACTTGCACTCAGCAGGTATATTTCCTGACTTTAACTTCTAATTTTTAAAAGGAGGTCATTAAATATCCTTTTCTATTGTTAACAAGAATTCTATGGATCCTATGGGCAATATTGCATAGAGAAATAACTATTATATTAATACTAATAATAACTCACTTAACTAACCACAGTAAATGTCATGTATCTATTCAGCACATTACATGTGTTTTCCCATTCAATCCTTAACTGAAATTCTCTAAATATCATATACTGTCTCCCTATTACCAGTGATGACATTGAGGCTAAGATATTTCACAAGTATCTTGCCCAAGGTGACACACAAAGTTTTGGAATGATACTTTGACATCTAATCTGTCAGATTGCAAGGCCCAAGTTTTTGGCAGTTTGTTTAACTGTATTTCTGAACATCTCTCCCCCTCCAGAGTACATTACTATGAGCTCATCTCCCCAAGCACAGAGATCATTTCTATGTGGACGATTTCCAAACTTAACCCCTAACTTTAACACCTTCCTACTGTATTTACCAATGCTTAGACATGCTGTGACAGCATTAACACCCCTATAATCTCTTTTTAAAAAAACACATCCATTTACTCAGACATGCTTCTATTTTTCTTCTAAATAATTCTAATTCCAAACTAAACTTAACTGGAAACAATTCAATTGAAAAAAATTCGGGGATAGCTGATACTGCCAAGCCCCAAACTGAATTATTTCATTTTCTTAAGCAGCCACTTTCTGGAGACTAAAAAAGATATAGCACCAGGAGAAGTGGCAGATTATGGAAGATTTGGTGGTTAAATGGAAGCAAAGTTTTCAGGTCTCCAGTTCTCTCTCTCTGTTCTCATTTTTTTACAGGTTTTAGCGGGAGCACTGCTGATGGCTTGTATTCAGACAGCTAGCTTCCAGATTGTGATACAATTCTACTTTAAACTCTTCAGTCTATGCCAATTTTTTATGTCAACTCTAGAAAACCCAAACACTCAATTTTACAGAGTACTTGATATCTGAATTCATTGCTAAGGACAAACTGAAGGTCTGAATTTTTCTCCCAATTGCCATAAATACATATATACCTGCTACATTCCTCCTTCTCTCACTGAAAACCTGTGCTTTGGGGGAATATATATATCTGTTCACACACACACATACAGGGGGGAGAGTAAATTAAGAGTTCTCCAAAAGGTACAGAACACAGTGATGGTGTATGTCGTTTGAATCATGTCTGAAAAAGTTCTTGAGAATTCTCAAGTGGATACATGGCTTTGGCAGAGTTGAAGCAGATGAAAGTGAAAGGCAAATTGAATTTTAATTTTATAACAACAATAAAAATAAAAATCACTGAGTATATAAATGAGCTTAATATGGCCTACTAATCTTCAAATTTTAATATTATCATGCCTTAGTTCAACATTTCTTGAGAAACCCTCTCAAGTACATAGATTGGTCTGAAAAACTGATGAATGCCAGATATCCTAGGGGCTTTCATTCTTAATTCCTCTAAAAAATTCAAACCTTAGCATTGTTCTTTCAATCACCCCTTCAAGACTTTTCCTCCACTTTCTTAAAAGAAAATTGTCTAAAGGAACATTTAGATAATTAATATTAGAAGAACTACCAATTCATACCACAACTTTACAAGTGCATCTATATCCCTATCACAGAGAATGTGTTATCCATTTCTTCTGTTTAAAATAAACCTTATCTCAAATCATCCACTCTTACATTCTTGGGCTCCATCACATTTCTCCAACCCACTACTATAACTACAAATTTTTCTTCTATTCCTACTTTTTACTTTTAAGGAAAAAATCTCTCCCATCCTTAAAAATCTCTTGAATGCTTATCATTCCTTGCTTTAAATTTATTTCACACAAGCTTCTAAAAGTTGCAGACCATGTGTAATATTTTCATCTGTGTATACCCATGAAGAAGTGGCCTTTTATGTTTTAACTATTGGTTGACCTGTACAAACCGTTGGATAGAGAAGTAATTGAGGAAATAAGCTTTCACGTTACTTCTTAGTGCCTAATCAGAACTCCAGGGACATAGAAGGCAGCAAACACTTGCTTGTAAAAAGTAATTAATACATAAGTTGAAAGAATACACTTCCCTAAATAAGTTTTGTACAGTTAATTGAACAATTAATTTCTTACAGTGACCATTTAACCTTCTATTGAGTCATTATAGAGTTTTTACAGAAAACAGGATTTTGTTTTAGTTGAATGAATGAAGGTATTTCCAACCTGTTTGAAATAGTTAGCATGGAACATTTCCTAAGAGTGACTAACTAAACAAGTGAATGATAATAACCTCAAAAATTCAATGCTATTGATATTTGAAGGAGAGATAATATTTAAAGATTTCTTATATACTAAGTACTTTGCTAACACTTCAGTTTTCAGTTGCTGTTAAAAAAAAAACACTCAAAATTGGTTAAATAGCATCCATATTGATTTGTTCCCTACTCCCTGCAAATGACCACATGAAGAAAGATGCACAGGGAAGACATGTGATGGTGAAGGTAGAGATTGGAATTATGCAGTTATAAACAAAGGAATGTCAAAGTTTTCTAGCCCAAAACTGGCAGGAAGAAAGTAAGGTTTCCTCTGCAGAGTTTAGAGGGAACACGATACTGCTGATGGCTTGATTTCAGAAGTTTAGCTTCCAGATTGTAATACAATTCTGCTCAAAGTTAGCCAGTCTGTATTAATTTTTTATGATGACTCTGGAAAACCAATGCACTCAGCTTTACAGAACATCTGAGATCTGAATTGATTGCTAAGAACAAAATGAAGATCTGAATGTGGGGGAGATTATCTCCAGAGCTTGCTTAGGTTTAATAAAAACGGTTCTAACCTTTGGTTTATACTCTTCTACAAGAAATGTAGAAAAATAGAATTAGTAGATGAGTGGTTGGATGAACAGAGAAGTACACAAATGACTGGCTAAGAGAGAAATGGAAACAGAGAGACAGAGAATGGCAGACAGAGAAGCCAGACAGAGAGAGAGACAGAGAGAGGGAGAGAGAGAGAAAAAAGAGCAAGATTTAACATAAAGAACTGATTCATACAATAATAGAGACTAAGAAAACCCAAGCTCTGCAATTGTTAAGTTGGAGATCCAGAAGAGCTGATGATACATGTATCAGTTAGTATTCACCAAAGAAATAGATTTAAAATAAAAAATGTAAATAAAGGATTTACAAAGTGGGTTTACAATGGATGCCTACAGAGTAGGAATAGAAGAATGCAGAAGAGTCATCTGTCCACAGGAGAACCAGGAGATCCAGTCAAAAACTGAATGTCTGGACTTGGCTGCAGAGTCTGGTATGAATTTGTATTGGAAAGTCAAAGGGTCTGTGTTGGAAGGCTGGAGTGTGCTAGAAGCCTGCAGACAGATGTCGAAAGGCAATATGGAGAAGCTCCTCTGAAGAAGCAAAAGAGAGTCTTCCTTCTTTCCTTTTTTATTCCATTCAGGCTACAAGCCTATTGGTCGTTGCCACCCACACCTAGGGTGGATCTTACGTCTTCAATATGTTGATCCTCTAGACACCAGACATACCCCGAAATGTGTTTAATTAAATCCACTAGGCCAGTGGCAGTGAAACTATGGAATGTGTGTTATTCTTCTTTTAAGAAAAAATATATTAATGAATGATTTTTTTTTCTACACTGAATTCTGTATTCAAGTTTAATTGCAGTGCTGGCAGTTTGTGATAGGTAAGTGGCTTTGGGATTGCAGTTTGGACTTTTGTCTCTAAAAGATTTGATACCACTGCACTAGGCATTTCTTATTCAAGCTGATCCCACAATTAACTATCACAGTGTACTTCTAGTCTAAATTCATGGCCCTAAAAATCAGAAGACATCATGTTGTAAATTTCAGTCTGGAAGTCAGGAGGCTTGAAACCTATGAGGATCCAATATTTCATTTGCTTTAAAGGCATAAAAAACTTGATGTCCTAACTCAAGTATCAGAATAGGAGTATGTCCCTTTTATTCATGGAAGGGTTGGAAGTTTTAACCTATTCAGGCTTTTAATAGATTGGATAAAGCTTTACTCAATCTACTGGTTCGATTGTTAATCTCACCCCAAAATACCCTCACAGACACACCTAGGGTAACGTTCAGCCAATTATCTGTGGTCCAACTAAGCTGGCACATATCCAGGGTTCATATCATACTAGTTAAATATCAAGAATATACTAAAGTAACAGAAAATATTTTCTAATATCAACCACCTGAAAATCAATCTCATGAATCTTCTTCAAAAATGTGAAAAGATAATTTAGAACAAAAAGAAGTATTCTGCTTTCTATCTGATACCTAATATCCTGTGATAATTTTATGGTTGTCATAGTAGATGGCAATTTATTTTTTCATGATATAAATTAGTTTAGAAGAAAAGTGGGAATATGGAAGTCTTGAAAATGGAAGATTTCTGTATTTTTCATTTTGTTTTCAACACAAAGGAGAATTAACGAAATAGTATAAACAATATTGACTAAAAGGCAGAACAATCCTGCTTATGTTACTCACCAACTTTGAGACCTGGGGTAAGTTACTCTCCAGTGATTCCAAATACTTATAGACTATAATTCCTGCCTTCCCAACATTATTAATTCTCAATGTTATTATGAGAATTAAACGAGGTGAAGAATATGATATTATTTTATGAATGCTAAACTCCATGAATGGTATGAATTCATCCGACCAACAAAATCTCAGTCTTCTGCATCCAGGCATTGCTCAGGATGCTGAATAAAGCAAACTGGTGACAATAATGTGCTCAATCTCTAGAAATTCAGAAATTACAATGAAATGTGTGTTGGATAAGGAGTAACAAATAATTCAGAGTGAATGTAACTCAGCATGTACCTGGAGGTGTGGTAAAAAGTAAAATTCAAAAAAGTGTCTAGGATCTAGTACAAAAAGGATTGTACATATTCTAAACAGGAGTTTATACTTCTTTCTTATTCATTAAAATGCTTGTAACATAGGAAAAACATGATCAGTTTTAAGTTTTGATACATTGCTTTTGGTGTCAGCACAGAAAACTAAGCTCAGTGGATTAAAGAATGTTACCTCATACCTGTAACAAACATTGTTCATTTGGGGCATATATTTAATATAATGGAAGATAGTAGTAAAAACTTTCAGTCAAAATTTCAAAGTAATGAAAGTAACTTAAAAATGTGTCTTCCCACTTGCTTCACATCTATTTTTTTTTCTGTCTTATACACTATCACCAAGTGTTCTTATCTGTAGTCAACAGATGAAGAAAATGAAGGATAAATATGTTGAAATGCACACTAGGAGATAAGCAGCCTTTTGTGGTTTCAGAATTGGGCATTATTCATTTCCAATAATCTTCAGTGTCTCAAAAACTAGGTAACAGTAGAATATCTCTTGTCTGTAGGCAAGTAAAAAAGTCTTCCTTGTACTTCATTTTGGTTCTTTGATATGGCATGCTATCCTAGTTGTGCTTCATAGTTGACCCAACAGATAAAGAAATCCATGTGAACAGATCATTGAACTTTGTTCAGGACTCAGACATACAAAACTTTACATAGATTCTGTTAGGCAACATACCTAAATGTTGGTAAAAAAAAAAAAATAGTCACACTGACCAGAAGACCTGATTTCTGCTAATGAACAACTTTTCATCCTTGCAGATTGTGAGGGTATGTGATCATAGATTTTTAGTGTCAGGAGGAACAACTAACACTAATGCACGTGGTAAATGCCCAATAATAATAGCCTATATTGTAGTAATTAGTCATGTAGTTATGCCTTAAGATAAATCTGCAGACAAACACTTGGAAAATAAATAACTGTAGTCATCATGAAAAAAGAGATTATGACAATTTGCAAAGTATATGTATAGAATTAAATATGGAACAATTATATAGAAGAACATAGAAGTAACAAAGGTCAGTCTAAGGCTAGGTGTGGTGTCAAACGCTTACATTCCCAAGCACCCTGTAATGCGGAGACAGGAAGATCACAAGCTTAGGTGTGGGCAATTTAGCAACTGAGGAAGATCTTATGTCAAAATAAAACCAAAAATTTAAAAGAGCTGGGGATGCAACTCAGTGTGAAGGCCCTACGTTCAATCTCCACTATTGAAAACAACATCATTTTGGAAGTCTAATATTAATAATACCAAAGTATGGGGGGAAAATATAGTGCTTTTGTTACCGTAAATGACTCCAAAAGGAAGAATAGGCAAATGAGGAAGAATCTATATAACCTATGCCTTCTATAGAAAGTTAATTAAGCAAATAAGCACATTGCTCTCAACCTTTGCAATGCTATAGAAATGCTACCTGTTCTATGAAGTAATCCAGAAATGCTCCACACAATATTCATACTATTGCTTAATTATATCCTTAAAAATATAGTAGTTTGATGCAGTGGTAAGACTGAAAATGAACTCGATAAAATCTGACTCTAACTCTAATATTGATTTACTAAGAAATCTTAAGTAACTGTCTGATTTTACTAAACATCAGTTTTTATCAACTCCTCTAAACAAAATTATTTTATAACTGACAACCTGTTGCCTCTTGAAATACTGTCAGATATTCTCTGCTTATCTGCTCTGCATCAAACCTAACTTCTAAAAAAACTTAACTTCTAAATTACACTGCAAATTTTCATGTTTTTTTTTGTAATAGCCAGCATAGTATTAAACACATAAAACATCTCCTTTTATCTGACTTTTATATTCTCTTATTATAGTTACTTGATAATCCAATAATCAAAAATAACTAAGGTTGGTTGATGTTTGTGAACTTTCTAAAACAAAGCCACACTTTTTGCATAAGTTGAATTCATCCTCTGAGTTGCAAGGGTATTCTCTGACTTTAATGGTGTATACTAGCTGCTCTTTTTATAGCATAGTAGTGATTATTTGCATTATTAACTATATTAAATGAATACATTATTACAAAATACAGCTATAAAAATTTTTGCTGTTTAATTTCTATAATTCCAAAGAAAGTTTCCACTAGTAAATTACGTTTTTCTACAGTTAAACCATGACAACTATAATTAGACTATAATGCAAAAGGGATAAATTATTGCCTGTTGTCCTAGTTTCTGGGTGCAATGGTCTTCTTAAGGGCACTCTACCTTAGGAGAAGTTTTCTGCTTACAATGCCTAACTACAAAGAGTAGATGAAGAGGCCTGTGGATTTTCAATGCCGTTTCACTGGAATCACAGAATGTTTCTTAAATGGAGGCTAAAGTGACAGATGGAACAAAAAATTTGTGACCAAGGACACAATTCTCTATGCCTGATTTTCAGGAAGATTGTAACACAAATACATACAAAGAAAAAAAGGGGGAAGAAAGAAGGGGAGATACAGGAGGAGAGATAGGGGTAGAATTTAAGAAAGGAAACCTAAAAAGTACGTAATATTTTGCAAGATAATCTGAATGCTCTCCTTTCTGAGGTATTTTGACTGGATTATCGGATGTAGGAAAACAAGATTTTAAATTTATAGCAATGTACTGTCACCTATATATTCAGTTATTTCTGCCAATCTAAATAATGAAACTGAGCTTACTATATTAGAATGGAGGAGTACAACACCATGCAATTAAATGTAGACATGGTGATTTTGACTGCTTGTTTGTTCCAGAAGAAAAATTAAAGAGAAACCATGCCTATCTTGCAAGGTACAGAAAAAAAGAGACTGATACTCTTTTGTTCCCATAGAAGTAGACATAGTTCGTATTTTCTGAAGAAATACATTTGCATATACAATGCAATCATTAATAGTTTAAAAATCCTGATAAAAGTAAAACTTGATAAAAGCAAATTTTTCAGAGTTTTTTGTAATTTGATGCATTGCATTAGCTTTCTGCCACTGTGATAAAAATGCCTGAGATCAATTTAAAGAGGGAAATACTTATTTTGGCTCCCAGTTTCAGAAGTTCCAGTTCATGGTAATGTGGTTCTGTTGCTTCTAGAATGATGGGGAGGTAGAAAACATGGCTAGGAGCGCATGGTGGAGCTAAGCAGCTCACCTCATGGCAGACAGGAGGCGCAGAGAAAAGGGCCAAGACCTTGATAGGCAACCCACCTAAACCCCCTTCCCCAAATAGCCTCCATCACCTATAATAATCCACTCAGTTATAAACCATGAGTGGATTAATCCACAGGTGAGATTCTAGCCCTCAAAATCCCATCAACTCTGACACTGACACAGTGGTCATCATCAGGCCTTCTACACTGAAGCCTTCGAGCTATGCATTTCATAAAATTTTAATAAAAATGTAAACTATGTTTATTAGAATTGAGAACAGCAAGAATCAGCTTTTTTCACAATCTTAATTTAATTCAAAAGCTAGAAAAGAATCTTAACATAAGTATGAAATTCCAAGATCAATACATGAAGAATATAAGACATCTGAAGGGTATTAAAAACTGCGCAGATATATGCATTTTTGTGGTTCATGAGTAGTTTACTATCTGTATTTTACTATACTCAAATGAAAACAAATATGTCATTTAAAAACATCATCTCTCTATATTAGATCAGAATAATAAACTCTTAACTCAGGGAGATAAAGATAATTTCATTAACAATGAGAGGAAGCTGGGTTACATGTACGTAATTTCCAACTCTTTATCTTTTGTCTTTAACCTAACCTTCCAAAGATAATGAGAATCAGCTTTTCCTTCTGTTGCCTTTCAAGGCTTTTGAAAATGTATTTGAGGAAGCTATGGAGATAAGAAATCTTTGGATGACCTTTGGGAAAGAAATACATTAATATTTTTTTTAAAACCATGTACTTGCACTTTGTTATATCAGCAGTACTAATTACCAGCAAAAATAAAATTTTTAAACCTAAAACACTACTTGGTGATTAAAAACAAGAATACGGGTTTGTGCTATTTTATTGCTAGAGCAATTGTTTTATATGTAGCAACTAAGGGTCCAAATACCCCGGACGCCCTTCATTACACATGAATTTTAAATGCGAAGTAACTTATTCCACAATGTTAAATGAACACCTTTAAGAATAAAACCCAGCAGACAAACGAGTAACAGACTGATGTGGATTGAACATTACCAGAAAAAATATTTTTGCTGAAATATGGTTAATATAAGACGAACTTATAAAAGTAGACTTCCTCAAACTCTCACCTAAACAGCTCCTGAGAAGTCCCCCGAGGCACCCCTCTCCCGTCTTCATACCCGCCTCGCCGGCTGCTGAGGCGAAGCAGGCTCCGCGAGAACAAAGCTGAAGCCCAAACCCAACCCCGCGAAACCAGCTCAGGCCCAGACGGCCACGCAAAGCAGGCGGCCACGGCTCTGCACTCGCGTCCCTTCTCCTGTCACCCTCCACGCCGCCTCTGCCCTCCGCCCCAGAAAAGAAGCCCCGTCAGCCCCACTTCCAAGAGAAAGCGATGCGGTTTTGTTTTATTGTGTAGAGCATGACCTTATCCTTCTCCGTTCATAAGAATAAAGGTTTTGCTCTGTTTTGTGGAACCTGAGTTTGTTCTCTTGGTGCTAGTGACACAAGGTAGATGCGTCCTCCGCGAGTCTTTAACGAACTGATCTCTCCTTCTCCTTCTCCTTCTCCTTCTCCTTCTCCTTCTCCTTCCTCTTCCTTTTCCTCCTCCTCTTCTTCCTCTCTCTGTCTCTCTCTGTCTCTGTCTCTGTCTCTGTCTCTGTCTCTGTCTCTCTCTCTCTCTCCTTTCACTTCATTTTTCGCCTCTTTTGTCTCCTGCCTTTGCTATCCGAGGCCCCTTCCAATTCTAAAGCTTTAGGAATCTGTGAGTGAGATACTGGCAACCTCCGTCCTTCATCCGGGTTCTAACTCACATCCCTTTCACCCAGATAACAGACTCCTCCTTCTCCGTGCTGTGCACATCTTCCCCTCCGCACGTGCCATCCTTACTCCTGACGCTGCGTACCCAGCGAACCCGTACTACCCTTCTTCTATTTGTCATTGTTCAGCTCTTCTTTAGGAGTCCAGTAAGACTTCATTTCCTTCACTAAATAATAACTAAGATTCTTCCCCAAATAAAACGGCAAATTCAGGAAATGAAAAATCTTCCGATATAGCATGTGGAGTATTTTAGTATGATGTTAGGACAATACAACTGGAAAAGAACCATGTCAAATATGCTCCCGATTGCTAAGCCAATTAATTTGAATTTTATTAAAGAAGTCATGGAGTTCATGAAGGATTTTAACAAGAATGTACATTATTATTTGTTTGTGTATTAGAAAAGTTACTCTAACTGAATATAATAGATGAACTGGAAACAAGAAGCACTGGAGCCACAGAAAATACTCTTTCGACAATTACATGAATATATAAAACAGATCTTAGGTTTTTTGATACTATGGACTACATGTTATGCATGCAGATTTTATTACCAAATGACCTGTTGTAAAATTTATACTTCTAAGAATAATCAAATTTGATGGTACATGCGAATGTTATAACATTTTAAAACAGAAATAGAAATACTGTGGGTCTTTGCACAATTAAATCAATAGCTTTATTTCTTAAACACACAAATACACATACACATGTAGAAATGTAACATTTTAAATCAAATGTTAACAAGAGCAGCGAATGTGTTGGCATTTAAGTAACCATAATTATTTATTGACTAAGAAGAAATACATTCTGATTTAGAATTTGGATAGAGAAAATTTTGTAATGTTTCTTTGGCTAAAAGGTTATAGTTGGCATTATTTTTCAGCTACTTTTTTCCAGTATTTTCCATAAATACATGAGATAATTAGAATGTTTAGCCTCATTTGTTCACAGGGAACATGGTCTAAAGCTTACTCCAAATAAATTTCACCCAAAGTAATCCTTTAATGTAAAATTCAGGGGATTAAAAAAAAAATAGCAGTAAGTAGAAGTAAAAAACCAAATAGTAATGAATGAAAAGGTACTCAACAGGAAAA
>RJWM01047699.1:0-11809 GCA_004363535.1 Dasyprocta punctata | reverse complement strand
ACCCCCCCCCAGGGTGGGTGTAGCATTCACAAACATCCTTGCCTTCCTTTGCACAGGATGAGGATGTTTACAAAGTAAGAACCCTGGCTCCCTGCTGAGTCTCTCAGCTAAACTTTTGGCCTTCTCAAATTGACACAATGGCCAGGTAACTGTGCTCTACACCCCAGGATGTAGAGCTGCTGCCTTACTTAATTAAGCTCCTAGACTTCTCAAGTTGACACAATGTATAAACCCTAACAGTGGCTTAAGCACCTGCCTGGCAGGCACGAGGTTGAGAGTTCATTCCCTGGTGCCGAAAAAAAAAATTTCAACAGCATATCTCACAGAATTGGAGAAAACAATTCTTAAATTCATTTGGAACCAGAAGAGACCTAGAATGGCAAAGGCAATCCTGGGCAACAAAGACAAGACAGAGGGCATCACAACCCCTGGCTTGAAATTACATTATAAAGCTACTGTGATAAAAACAGCATGGCACTGGCAAAATACTACACCCAAAGATCAGTGGAACAGATTAGAAGATGCAGAAAAAACTCCAGACACACTAAGGAACCATATCTTTAACAAAGGTGCCAAGCACATTCACTAGAAGAAAGATAGCCTGTTTAATAAATGGTGCTGGAAAAACTGGCTTACCAAATGCCAAACATTAAAACTAGACCTATATTTTTCACCATACACTAAACTAAAATCAAAATGGATCACAGATCTAAATATTAAATCTGCTGGAAGACAGAATGGAAATTTTGAGCACATTGGTGTAGGTAAAAACTTTATGAACAAAACTCAATCACACAGAAATTTCACAAAGAATCAACAACTAGGATATCATTAAAAACTTTTGCACAGTGAAAGAAACTACTAACAGAGTGAAGAGACAGCTCACAGTAGGGGAAAAGATTTTTGTCAGCTGTTCTTCAGACAAAGGATAACTATCTAGAAAATATAAAGACCTCAACAAAACTACGCTTCTCAAATTTATTTTTTTATTTTTATTTTTTATTTATTCAAGAGAAAAAAAGACACATATAACAAACACAAAAAGCAAAAGAGACAAACAAACGACTAGAGTAAATGGACAGCAGTAACATTGCAAGCTTACGAAACAGGATGATAGAAACGACAAGGGTTGCAACATTGCATATTGCTATCTTCACAATGGTTGTTTACATTAACAGACATAGACATGTAAAACTGATCTAATCATATGAGTATTAATTGTTCTTTTTCAATAACGAATTCATACAGCATATCTTTTCCTTTTCCCTTCCTTTTCCCCTTTTTGCTTTCCCAATTACTTTTGTTCTTCAAGCTTTTTTACCCTTACATAGTATTTATTATGGATTTTGGATCATATATACTTTTTCAGTTTCTTACACTAGGGAGACAATATGGTATTTACACATGTGGGTTTGATTTATCTCACTTATGAGTATGGTCTCAAGACATGACCATTTACTTATAAAAGTCTCAATGTAATCTTTCTTGATACCTGAGTAGTACTCCATTGTATAAAAACACTACATCTTTTTTTATCCATGCTTTGATTGATAGTCACTTAGGTTGTTTCCAAGATCTAGCTATTACAAATTGTGTTGATATAAACATGGGTGCACAGATATCACTGTGGTATGATGTTTTCAATTCTTCTGGGAAATGCCCAGAAGTGGGATAGCTGGGTTGAATGGGATCTCTAATCCTAGCTTCTTGAGGAATCTCCACACTGACTTCCACAGTGGTTGCACCAGTCTACACTCCCACCAACAGTGGAGAAGAGTTCCTTTTTCTACAAAGCCCCTCCAGCATTTGTTGTTGGTTGAATTTAAGTCTTGGCCATTCTTTCTGCAGTGAGATGCAATCTCAGTGTTGTTTTAATTTGCATTTCCCGAATGACCATTGATGTTGAACATTTTTTCATATATTTATACACCATTTGTATTTCCTTCTCTGAGAAGTGTGTATTCATCTCAGATGCTCATTTTTGGATTAGGTCCTTGAATTTTAGGGGCCTGATTTCTTTTACTTGTTTATACATTTTAGATAGAAGTCTTTTGTCTGATGGACAATTGGCTAAGATACTTTCCCAATTCGTGGGTTTTCTTTTCACTCTGTTGGAGATTTCCTTTGACATGCAAAAAATTTTTTAGTAAGATGAAATCCCAGTTGTTGATTCTGGAAAGAGTTTCCTGTGCAATTTGGTTTTTGTTCATGAACTCTCTGACTACTTCTATGTCATCAAGATTTTTACCTACTCTGTTTTCTAGTAAGTTTAATGTCTCTGTTTTAATATTCAGATCTTTGAACCATTTTGACTTTATTTTAGTGCATGGTGATAGGCATGGATCTAGTTTTAGTTTATGGCATATAGAAAGCCAGTTTTTCCAGTACCATTTGATAAAGAGGCTATCTTTCTTCCAATGTACATGTTTGGCCCATTTGTCAGAGATGAGGTGGCTAAGTGTGTTTGTAGTTGTGGCTATATCTTCTAATCTCTTCCATTGCTCTTCAGGTCTGTTTTGATTCCAGTACCATGCTGATTTTATCACAGTAGCTTTGTAGTATAGTTTCAAGTCATGGATTCTGATGCCTCCTGCCGTACCTTTGTTGCCCAGAATTGTCTTTGATATTCTACGTCTTTTCTGGTTCCAGATGACTTTCAGGAATGCTTTCTCTTACTCTGTGAGGTAGGCAAGTGGTATTTTGCTTGGGATTGCATTAAATTTGTATAATAATTTTGGGAGAATGGCCATTTTGACGATGTTTCTTCTTCCTATCCATGAACAGGGAATATCTTTCCATTTTCTGAAATCTTCTTCGATTACCTTCTTTAGAGTAATGTAATTTTCACTGTACATATCTTTTACTTCCTTTGATAGACTGATTCCTAAGTATTTCATTTTTTTTTTGGATGTTATAGTGAAGGGTGTGGTTTCTCTTATTTCTCTATAAGTGACTTTGCTGTTTGTGAGAGGAATGCTATTGATTTTTGAGTGTTCACCTTGTATCCAGCTACATTACTGAATTTGGTTATTACTTCTAGAAGTTTTCTAATGGATTTTTGTGGGTCTTCTATGTAGAGTATCATCTGCAAATAATGATAATTTCACTTCTTCCTTTCCTATCCTTATTCCCTTTATTTCTTTCTCTTGTCTAATTGCTCTGGCTAGTATTTCCAGAACTATATTGAATAGGAGTGGTGATAATGGACATCCTTGTCTTGTTCCTGATTTTAGGTTGAAAGTTTTCAGTTTTTCTCCATTTAGTAAGATGTTGGCTGTTGGCTTATGATATATGGCTTTTATCAGGTTGAGGTAGAGACCATCTATTCCGATTTCTGTAGGGTTTTTATCATGAATGGCTGTTGGATTTTGTCGAAAGCTTTTTCTGCATCTATTGAGATGATCATGTGGTTCTTGTCCTTGGCCCTGTTGATATGGTGTATTACATTTATTGATTTGTGTATGTTGAACCATCCCTGCATTCCTGGGATGAATTCCACTTGATCATGGTGTATAATCTTTCTGATAACTTTCTGTATTCTATTTGCCAGTATTTTATTGTGGATTTTTGCATCTATGTTCATTAGGGAGATTGGCCTGTAATTTTTTTTTGGTTGGGTCTTTCCCTGGTTTTGCTGTTAAGGTAATACTTTTTCCAGGAATGAGATAGGGAGTTAGTTACTTCCCTTCCGATTTCATTGAAGATTTTGAGGAGTGTTGGCATTAAGTCTTCCCTAAATTTCTTGTAGAATTCAGCAGTGAAGCCATCAGGACCCGGGCTTTTCTTTGTTGGTA
This sequence comes from Dasyprocta punctata, assembly GCA_004363535.1. Lineage (NCBI taxonomy): Eukaryota > Metazoa > Chordata > Mammalia > Rodentia > Dasyproctidae > Dasyprocta > Dasyprocta punctata. Next base: position 8,015 of record RJWM01047699.1, on the reverse strand, counting down.
GGGTCCTAATTGCATTTTTCAATTTCATTAGCTGAAATTGGGTTATTCAGCAGCTTTACATCTTCTTGATTCAGCTTTGGTAGTTCATAGGTTTCTAGGAATCTGTCCGTTTCTTCTGTGCTATCGAATCTATGTGAGTAAAGGTTTTCGAAGTAGGTGTTGATGATCTTCTGTATTTCCACCGGGTCTGTAGTGATTTCACCCTTTTCATTTCTTATTGCATGAATCTGAGTTTTTTCTTTCCTCTTTTTGATAAGGTTGGCTAGGGGTTTATCAATTTTTTTTACTCTTTCAAAGAACCAACTCTTTGATTCATTAATTCTTTGTATTGTTTTCTTAGTTTCAATTACATTAATTTCTGCTCTAATCTTAATGATTTCCTCCCTTCTTTGGGCTTTGGACTTGACTTGCTCTTCTTTTTCTAGAAGTTTGAGGTGCAACATTGGGTTGTTTATGTGTGTGCTTTCCTTTTTTCTCATGTGGGAATTTACAGCTATAAACTTCCCTCTGAGGACTGCTTTCTTTGTGTCCCACAGGTTCCAATAATCTGTATTTGCATTTTCGTTCAATTGTAGATATTGTTTAATTTCTTCTTTAACTTCTTCTGTGATCCATTGGTTATTTAGGAGAGTATTATTTAATTTCCATGTCTTTATGCAGCAATTGTAGTTTTTTTGCCATTCATTTCCAATTTTACTGTGTTATGATCAGATAATATGCATGGAATTATTTCAGTTCCTTTGCATTTGCTTAAGCTTTTTTTGTGGACCAATATATGATCTATTTTAGAGAATGGCCCATGTGCAGCTGAGAAGAATGTGTATTCTGATGTTGATAGGTGGAATACTCGTTATACATCTACTAGGTCCATTTGTTCACAAGTTTGATTCAGTTCTGTTATTTCTTTGCTGATTTTTTGTTTAGTTGATCTGTCTCTCTGTGACAGTGGGGTGTTAAGGTCCCCTGTTATAACTGTATTATTGTTTATTTGGTTCTTCATGTGCATTAAGCATTGTATTACATAGTTGGGTGCTCCCATATTCAGTGCATATATATTTATGATTGTCATCTCTTCCTCTTGAAGCTTTCCCCTAACAAGTATGTAGTGACCTTCTTTATCTCTGTTGATCATTTTCAGTTTGTAGTTCATATTGTCCACAAACATGACAGTTACCCCTGCTTTTTTCTGGGTTCCTGTTGCATGGAGAATTGTTTTCCAGCCTTTGATTTTTAGTCTGTAAGTTTCCTTTTGAGTGAAATGTGTTTCTTCTACAGAGCATATTGTTGGGTTTTGTTTCTTAACCCACTCTGCTAGTCTGTTTCTTTTTATTGGTGAGTTGAGACCATTTACATTGATTGATATAACTGATATGTACTGCCTCATCCCTGTCATGATATCTTTCTGTTGTTGGTTTTCTACATTTTCTGTTTAATTATTTGCCCTGCTTAGTGGTTTCCTTTGGTTATTGTTCTTAAGGTTGTAGCTATTTTTATCTTTTTCTAGAGTGTCTTTCAGTACTCTTTGTAGTGTTGATTTGGTGGCCATAAATTCCTTCAGTTATTCTTTATCATGAAAGTATCTTATTTCTCCATCAATTTTTAAGGATAGTTTTGCAGGGTACATCAATCTGTGTTGAAAGTTGTTTTCTTTCAGGATTTGAAATACTTCACTCCAAGCTCTTCTTGACTTAAATGTTCATGCTGAGAAGTCTGCCGTGATTCTGATAGGCTTTCCTTCATAGGTGATCTGTTTCTTTTCTCTGACAGCTTTTAGTATTTTGTTCTTGTGCTGTATTTCTGATACCCTAATTATTATATGTCTGGGTGAAGATTTATTTTCGTTATGTTTAATTGGGGTTTTGTATGCCTCAGTTACCGGTATTTCAGATTCTCTTCCCATGTTTGGAAAGTTTTCTGCTATTATTTCTGTGAATAGTCTTTGCAGGTCATTAGTATTGACCCCTGCTTTTTCATTTATGCCTATTAATCTTACGTTATTTCTCTTGGCATCGTCTTGCAGCTGTTGAATTGTTGTTTCTTGGTTCCTTACTATTTTTAAGAGACCTTTTATTTCGTGGCCATGATCTCCCATGCTGTCTCCAAGATCTGAAATTCTATCTTCAGCTTCATTCAAGCGGTTTTTCAAACTTTCCATGGAATTTTTCATTTCCTGCATTTCCCTTTGAATCTGTTTCATGCTTTCTGTTTGTGTCTTATATTGTTCATTCAAAGTTTTGATCATTTTCTTAAGTTCTTCTATTTTTTGTCTTGCTCTTCTTTAGATACACACATTTCATTAATAATGAGTCTCATTTCTTTTTTAGCTGAGAGAATATTTCTGATTTGAGTTTCTCTATAGCTTCATCGAGCTGTTTCTTTACTGCATTTTCTATCATTTCAGAAGGTTCAGTTGTGTGACTCCCACTGTCTTCCATTTCATTGTCTCTTGGGTTTGTTCTCATTGGGCTGGGGGATTGAGACTGCCTCTTGGTCTTTTGTTTTGTCATTTTCTTCTAGAACCTGTGTGGCTCTGTGTCCTGCAAGGCTGACTGGGTGTTCCCCTGGTGGATTGTGCTGAGTTGTGGGAGCCAGTAGAGCTGAATCCTGTGCACAACTAGTGAGGGCGCCCTCCCGGAGCATATGGGTGGGGCCTCCTCCTTAATGGGTGGGGGCCAAGGACTCCTGGTCCCAGGCAGCTAGGCAGAGCATACCCCAGAGTGTGGTACCACCTGGACCCTCAGTCTTGCTGTAAGGAGTTCAGTGCCTCTGGTGTGCCTGGTAAGCCTGGACAAGTCCCAGGCCTACAGTGCCAGCACCTTGCTTCTGGCTGGTTGTGCCCGCAAGCTCTAGGACCTGGCATGCAGGCCACTCCACTGAAGAATAGAGCTCACACATGCCCTGCACTCTGGTGAGGAGAGCCCAAGCTCTCCAAGGCCCTGCAGCTATACTGATCAGTCCCTGATGAGGCTCCCCAAATTTAAAGAGCCAATCCAAAAATGGTCATCTGAAAGAAATACACACTTCTCAGATGAAGAAATAAAAATGGCATATAAATATTGGAAAAAATGTCCAGTACCATTGGTAATTCAAGATATGCGAATTAAAACAATGCTGACATTCCATCTCACTCCAGAAAGAATGGCTATTATCCAGAAATCAACTCATAACAAATGCTGGCATGGCTGTGGGGAAAAGAGAACACTTCTCCACTGTTGTGGGAGTGTAGACTGGTGGAACCACTGTGGAAATCAAGGTGGAGATTCTTCAGACACCTAGGACTAGAGGTTCTAGTCAATCCAGGTCTTCCCCTTTTTGGTATTTTCCTGAAAGTATTAAAAGCATCATACCACAGTGATATGCACATACCCATGTTTATAGCAGCACAGTTTGTAATAGTCAAAACTTGGAAACAGTCCAGATGCCTGTCGACTGATGAACAGGTGAAGATGATGGGTTTTTAATGCAATAGAGTACTACTCTTCCATAAAGGAAGATAAACTTAAGAGATTTCTAGATAAATGGTTGCACCTTTAGACCATACTCTTAAGTGAAATCAATCAGACACACTTGTGCAAATACTGCATTGTTTCTTTGGTGTGAGTAACTGAAAGTGTAAATAGGACCAATATGTATAATAGACATTATGAAATAGGAAGAAAATATTGAAACAGGAAGGGTAATTACGGAGGAGGAGGAGAAAAGGAAGGAAGTGGAAAGAAAAAAGTGAGATAAGAAGGAAAAATGAAAAAAACCTTTGGAAATAAGAAGGGGAAATGGGGTTGAAAAGAGGGGAGGAGAGTTGGAAAAAAGAATCAAGTTATACCATATACAAGTACAAATTTCCTATGAAAAACGTGATCATTATGCATATCTAAAATGTACCAATAAACTTAATTAGTAAAAAAATTAATAATGGTGGGAAGTGGCATGGGTCCTGGCTGGGCCCCGCTCAGTGACTCTGCATACCCAGCCAATGCCTACACACAGTCATGCACGCCGAAAGCCTGCACAACAGAATCTACCTAGCAGTGCCACTTCATCATTGCAGCTTTGGGCACCTCACTAAGAATCTGGTGCATCCCCAAAAAGCATCCCCAAACATCCAGGACCTTTGGGAAGTAGCTCGGGTCCTGGCTCGGCCCTGCCCAGTGACCCTGAGTGGCAGGAGAACCTCCCTTGATGAGTGGCACAAGTTCAAGTCCTACACAGTGAACTCCTGCTAGACATGCAACCTCAGCACCTCAATTAGAACCTGGCTGGGCCCTGCCCAGTGGTGCTCAGTGGCAGAAGAACCTCCTATGCTGAGTAACACAACCTCAAGACCTGCACAGCTATAAAGGAAGCTATAAAGGAACTCAGATCAGAAATAATATCCCAGGTAAAGGAAAAAATGATAAATGTAATAAAAGAAATGCTGAGCACATCTAAAAAAGACATAGTTAAAATAATTGAGGAGTACTACAAAAAGATGGAAACCTTGAAAGAACAATTTAAGAAAAAACTAGAAGGCATGAAACAGATTCAAAGTGATATCCAAGAAATCAAAAATTCCATCAAAAGCTGGCAAAACCTCCTTGATGAATGTGAAGATAGAATTTCAGACATCAAAGACAATGATTGCAGCTAGTGAAAAGGAAAGGAAAGATTTTTTAAGAACATCAAAGGGTCAGGAAATAACAATTCAACAGTTGCAAGATGATGTAAAGAAAAACAATATACAATTGATAGGTGTTAACAAAAAAGAAACTAACAACACAAATGATAGCAAAAGACTATTTACAGAAGTAAGAGATGAAAATTTTCCAAACATGGGAAAGGAAACTGACATCCAGGTAAGTGAAGCATATAGAACTCCAATTACCCATAACCAAAATAAACCTACACCCAGACATATAATAATCATCCCAGAAATTCAACATAAGAACAGAATATTAGAAGCTGTTAGAGAAAGCAGACAGATCACCTATAAAGGAAAGCCCATCAGAATCACAGACGACTTCTCCACACAAACAATGAGGTCAAGAAGATCATGGAGTGAAGTATTTCAAATCCTAATGGAAAATGACTTCCAACCCAGATTGATAAAATACTGGCAAAACTGTCCTTCAAAATTGATGGAGAAGTAAGATAGTTCCATGACAAAGAACAGCTGCAGAACTTCACGACCACCAAACCAATGCTGCAAAGAACACTGAAAGATATTCTAGATAGACATAAAAGTAAAAATGACTCCAAGAACACCAACAGAAAAAAAAAACACTAATCAGGGCAAAACAGAGGGAAAAGGTAAAGAACCAACAACAGAGAGATAACATGACAAAAATAAGCAAATATATATCAATTATAACCATTAATGTAAATGGACTCAATTCACCAATTAAAAGAAACAGAATGGAAGAATAGATCAAGAAACAACATCCGAATATATGCTGTATACAAGAAACCCATCTAATCCAAAAGGAAATTCATAAACTGAAAGTCAAAGGATGGAAAACAATACTTCATGCAACAGGAACCCCCAAAAAACCTAAGAATAGCTATTCTGCTTGCAGACAATATGAACTTCAAACCAAGAATAATCAAAAGTGATAAAGAAGGTCACTACATACTAGTTAGGGGAAAACATTAAGAAGAAGGTATAACAATCTTAAATATATATGCACCAAATATGGGAGCACCCAGCAATATAAAAAATAGTAAAAATAGAAATGAGAAATCAAATAAGAAATAGCACAATTATAACAGGGGACCTTAACACTCCACTGACACAAAGAGACAGATTAACTAGAGAGAAAATCAGCATACGAATAACAGAACTGAATCAAACTTGTGAACAAATATACTTAGTAGATGTGTACAGAGTGTTTCACCAACAACATCAGAATATACATTCTTCTCAGCTGCACATGGGACATTCTCTAAAACTGATCACATACTAGTCCATAAAGCATGCTTAAGTAAATGTAAAAGAATTTAAATCATCCCATGCATATTATCTGATCATAGTGCCATGAAACTAGAAATTAATGCCAAAAACCCGGCAAATACTTCATAAACACATGGAAGTTAAATAAGGCACTCCTGAACAAGCAATGGGTCACAGAGGAAATTAAAGAAGAAATCAAACAATATCTACAAGTGAACGAAAATACAAACACAACTTACTGAAATTTGAGGGATGCAATGAAAGCAGTGCTCAGAGGGAAATACATTGGGAGGAATTCCCACATCAGGAAAACAGAGCAAACACAAATAAACAACCTGATGCTACACCTCAAATATCTAGAAAAAGAAGAGCAAGCCAAGCCAAAAGAAGGGAGGAATTATAAAGATCAGAGCAGAAATTAACACAATAGAAACTAAGAAAATAATACAAAGAATAAATGAATCGAAGAGTTGGTTCTTTGAAAGAATAAAAAAAATTGATAAGCCCCTAGCCAATCTTATTTTAAAAAGGAAAGAAAAGACTCAATTCATGCAATAAGAAATGAAAATGGTGAAATTACTACAGACTCTGTGGGAATATAGAAGATCATCAATACCTACTTTGAAAACCTTTACTCTCATAGGTTTGATAACACAGAAGAAATGGACAGATTTCTAGAAACATATGACTTATTAAAGCTGGATAAAGAAGATGTAAAACTGCTGAATAACTCAATTTCAGTTAATGAAATTGAAAATGCAATTAGAACTTTACCAACAAAGAGAAGCCCAGGTCCTGATGGATTCACACCAGAGTTCAGTAATTCAAGGAAGACTTAATGCCAACATTCCTCAATCCCTTCAGTGAAAATTGAAAGGGAAGCAGTTCTTCCTAACTCATTCCTGGAAGCAAGTATTACCCTAATATCAAAGCCAGAGAAAGACCCCAACAAAAAAAGAGAACTACAGGCCAATCTTCCTAATGAAAATAGATGCAAAAATCCTCAATAAAATACTGGCAAACAGAATGCAGCAAGTCATAAGATTATACTCAATGACCAAGTGGGATTCATCCCAGGAATGCAGGGATGGTTCAATATATGTAAATCAATAAATGTAATACACCATATCAATAGTGCCAAAGATAAAAATCACATGATCATTTCAATAGATGCAGAAAAAGCTTTTGATAAAGTCCCACACTCATTCATGATAAGAACCCTCCAGAAAATCAGAATAAATGGTCCTTACCTCAATCTAATAAAAGCCATCTATGACAAACAAACATCCAGCATCATATTAAATGGTCAAAATTGAAAGGTTTAACACTAAAATCAGGAACAAAACAAAGCTGTCCACTATCACCAGTCCTATTCAACATAGTGCTGAAAACATTAGCCAGAGAAATTAGACAACAGAGAGAAATAAAAGGAATAATGATAGGAAAGGAAGAAGTTAAATTATCATTATTTGCAGATGACTTGATACTCTACATAGGAGACCCCCAAAACTCCATTGAAAGACTTCTAGATGTAATAACCAAATTCGGTAATGTAGCTAGATACAAAATCAATGCCCAAAAATCAATAGCATTCCTGTACACAGACAACAAGCTCACTGACAGAGAAGTAAGAGAAACTACACCCTTCACAATAGCATCCAAAAAAATGAAATACTTAGGAATCAGTCTGACAAAGGAAATAAAAGATCTTTTCAGTGAAAATTGCAGTACTCTAAAAAAAGAAATTGAAGAGGACCTCAGAAAATGGAAAGACATTCCTTGTTCATGGATAGAAAGAACAAACATTATGGAAATGGCCAGTATCCCAAAATTGTTATACAGATTTAATGCAATTTCAATCAAAATACCATTAGCATACCTTACAGATCTAGAGAAATCATTCCTAAAATTCATCTGGGACCAGAAGAGACTTAGAATAGCAAAGGCAACTCTGGGCAACAAAGGTAAGGCAGGAGGCATCACAATCCCAGACTTCAAATTATATTACAAAGTTACTGTGATAAAATCAGCATGGAACTGGAATAAAAACAGACCTGAAGAGCAATGAGATAGATTAGAAGATACAACT
>RJWM01047698.1:0-11810 GCA_004363535.1 Dasyprocta punctata | reverse complement strand
ACTGAATTTTTTTAAGGTATGATGAAGAATAGAAATAAGATGAACTTCAGAATGAGATTTTCAAGAACATAATTCATATCCACAAACACAGCACAGATAAAAATGAGCTTAGGTGTTGTAGCTGCTATGGTGATAAGTGACAGAGATACTGGAAATAGAAGCAGTTTGGGTGATAGATAATCAAAGGTGGAGAGGATCACTGTGGCCTGGAATAGTATAAGAAGAATAAGGATGAAAGCGGCTCTTAGCCTGAGTTGTAAAGTAAGAAGAGGATTTAAACAGGCCTTATTGGGCTTGAAAAGAATTAAACTAAGTAGAAATGCAGCGATACGGATGCTACACAGTGGAACTCTGTAGATACTAACCTATTCTGCAGTGGTTAGTATGTAGATATATGTTGGGGTTTTTGATTAGCAAAGGTAAGTTGCATCAAAGTACATAAACTAGACAGTTAATGACAATTTTAAATTGAATGCTGACTGATTTCAACTGTCTGCAGGATCATCATAATTAAAACCTTGGAAAGTTATCACTGGTGTCTTTTAGCAAGCAGCAATATTATTTTGTAAATAGAATTGTTTTCAAATTTCAGAGATTTATTAATCAGTGTAATAGACTCCAAAAAATCAACATGATTTCATGCATTTAGAAGAAAAATATTTCTTGGTTAAGTGAAGAATTGGGCAATGGCTTCTGAAAGAAATTTGGTCTAAGAAGATTTATAGAGAGCCAGTTCATTTAGAAGTCTGTAACTTCATTCTTCAGCTTGGTATAACCTAAATTACTGAGTAGAATTTGTACAGAACATTGGGAACCCAATGTGTTCCAGTATTCTCAATTATTTTTCGTGTCCTAAATAACTTCTTCTTTGAAGACTGTGATATGCATCACATTTGCTACTGCTTCAGAAATGTTGCATCATAGAACACAAAGAGGTAGATTAAGCCTGGATGCTTCTTGTGCTGAGGGTCTGGTGGAAGAAGTTTGCAGCAGAGATGTATGACTCCAGAAGAGAAAAGGACAAATCTGCCAGGCCTAAGACTAAGTAGTCTTTACATTCAGGCTGTGCAGATGTTCTGCAAATAGATTCTAAAATTCACCTTCTTCCTTAAGGTACAGGTATGTGGATATATATGAAGAATTTCAAATATATAATATCCCTACAGCATGAAGCAGTGTAGCTCATAATAAGAGGTGTTCTGACTAAAGAGTCTACACTCATTCATATATTAGAGCACTAATCTTCAGTGTAATGATTGATACATTTTATCAACTTGAGAATCTTAGAAGCTTAACTAAGTGACTCAGCAGTTCTACATCCTAGTGTGTAGAGGACATGCTATAGAGTGGCTGGTTACACTCTAGGATATTGTCTTTGCGAATTCATTGTGTCCTCTTGAGAAGTTTACAAGTTTAAGTGACTCAGCAGGGAACTGGGGTCTTCACTTTGAAAACATTCTCAGTTTTTGCATGAGGAGGGTACAGAGATGGTGTGAGTGCTACATTCACCTTAGGGCAAGTAGCTTGCTTATACTATAAGGGAGAAAAAGAGATTTGATCTCCCCTTTTATTCCCTTGCTGCTTTTGGGGTCTCCCACCACCATGAACTGTTGCCCTTGTGCTATGCTGACCTGCCTCGGAGCTACTGAGTATGGACTAAAGTCTCCACAAACTGTGAGCTAAATAAACCTTTCCTTTATCAATTTTGGACATCAGGTGTTTTGTCCCAGCAACAACAGAAAAGTAACCAAGACAGAATTTCATACCAGGAGTGGGATTGTTGTTGTGACATTACTTGACAATGTGGCTCAAGTATCTTTGGGAATGGCTTGCGGGAAGAGATTGAAAAGGACCAGAGATGTTGTCTGAAAAAGTCACACTGGAATGCCTTAAACTGTTATATATGGGAGGTTCTGGTTAGAGCTCAGAAGACCAGAAGGCTGATAGAAATCTTGTTGGTAAAGATCAGAGTTAAGAGGTATCTGTCGGGAAGACAGACTGCATTGATTGTTGGACTACAGACAGTATATGTTATGGCATAGTAGAAAGTTTGTCTGAATTTTGCTTATAGCCAGAGAATTAGCCTGAGACTGAAGATGAAGAAAGTGGGCTAATTAATCTATCAGAAGAAATTTCAAGGCAGTCTAATGTTGAGGCTGTGGCATTTCTATTGTTGGGGACTTTTATCCGGATCTATGTTGAGAATCAAGAGCAAAGAGCCCAGCAGAATGATTTAAAACATTGTGAGTTGGGACAGAAAGGAAGCACCAGTAAAGCTGTGGACTACAAAGATAGATTTGCTGAGAAGGAACAGGGCAATAGAAAAAATGGCCTAAGGGCATCACAAGAAGCTCCAAGTCTCCACTCCTTGTGGCCTCAAAACTGCAAAAGTGAAAGACTTCACCTTGAGAAAAAAGTTGCAGAGCACCATGTTCAAGAATGGCAGCAGCATACAAAATTCATTCCTCAAAGAGTTGGATTTAGAGTTTCCAGAAATCCAGCCTCATCTCCTACAGCAAAAAGAGAGGGAAGCCTGGATACTGTTTCAGTTGGCAGCCAACCTTGGCATCATCCAAGTAGCACTGATTTATGTGCATGCAGAATACAAGAGTTGTGGAGTTAAGAAAGCTTCTAGTCAGATTTTTGAAGGCCTGTGAGGCCAGGCAGTGTGCCTCTAAGTGGGAAATGTGTGAAGCTTTTAGAGTGAAAACAAAGGTGTTGTGGAGACCCCAGAAGTTTAGAGAAGCCAGGAATGTGGATTGTCTCAGGAAAACTGCAAGAAGGGAGCACAGTGGATTCAAGATAGAAACCATGGGGGCTACTACCATGCTAAGTGCCATAGGGTGGAGTCACAAATCTTTTGGAGTTTACAACTTGCCATAGATTTTGGATTTGCTTTGGTCCCAATCTTTCATATTTCTCTGTTTGTAACTTTTGGAATGAAAATATTTATTTTGTGCCATTGAATGTTGAAAGTGTTTAAATTTTCATTTGTACAGGGGTTTGAAGCTAAGAGTTTGCCTTACATCTCAGAGGAGACTTGGGACTTGGACTCTTCAGCAATGCTGAAATTTTTGAGACTTTGGCAACTCATAAAGATGGACTACATATCTGTTACATAAAGGGATGTGCATAAGTCTTTGGGTAATCATAGGTGAAATAGTATTGTTAAAATATAATATAATATAATATAATAATATAATATAATATAATGCAATATAATATAATATAGATAGACTTAATACTGGTTCTGAAGGATTGTTAAACCTGTGTTACAATTTTCAAGTTGTGAAATGATAAAAAGAAGCATATCTTTGTTCTGGTTTCCAAGTAGACAAGGAATGGATTATAATGGTTGATATATTACATCAATTGGAGAAGTTTAGAAGCTTAAATAAGTGACTAGCAATTCTACATCCTAGGATGTAAAGGAACAAGCCCTAGGGCAGCTGTTTACACCCTAGGATGTTGTAATGGTTGATTCACTGCATCAACTTGACGAGTTTACAAGTTTAATTAAGTGATTTAGCAGGGATCTAGGGTCCTCTCTTTTTAAACATCCTCAACGTGTACAAAAGTTGAGCATGGGGGTGGTGTGAATGCTATACCTATCCTAGGGTGGCTAGCCTGTTTAAAATATAAGGGAGGAAAATTGGCTGGCTCTCTGCTTTTTTTCCCTTGTTGCTTTTGCCATCTTCTGATGCCATGAACTGTTGCCCCTCTGCTACACCATCCTACCCTAGAGCCACCTGAGTATAGACTGAAACCTCCCCAAACTGTGAGTTAATAAACCTTTCCTTCCTTAATTTGGGGTGTTGGGTGTTTTGTCCCAGCAATGAGAGAAAAGTAGCTAAGACATCCATCATACTGTGTTTCAGATACTATCTTCAAAGTGTTTATTAAGACGAAGTGAAATCATATTGATGGGGCCCTAATCCAATAGAAGTTGGGACTTTAAAAGAAGAGGAAGACATGCAGAATAGGTATATGCAGAGGGAAGACCAAAGGAAGCGTGAATGAAGTCCTCTGCAAGCCACAGAGAGCCTCTAGGAAAACATCCTGCCAGCACTTCAGTCATGAATTTCCAGGCTCCAAAATTGCAAGGAAAATAATGTGTATATTGATAGAATAGATGAATGTCATGGGCTGTGAGATACAGGAGGTATAATGAATATGTAAAGGAATCTCCACAGAAACTCAGGGTCAACAGACCTGCCTTCATCCATCCACTTGCTTTCTGTATAACAGGATCTATTTCTGTTCACATAGGCCTCACTAGGCAATTAAAATTAATATTGTCTAGTGTTAAGTAAGATGACCCTCACAAAATGAACAAGTGCCTTAAATACTAATTCTAATTGAAGATAATATTAATAATGCATGAGTGTTGTAGAATAAATTTCTCTGATTTTTTTTTTTTTGTGTGTGTGTGGTTAGCTTCTTAACTACTTATGTAAAAAGTATTCTGCCTTGAGTTTCCTCTATTCAGATGTATGCATTGCTTTATTTTCTTTTTTGCTGGTTAGATAACAATATCCCTTTAGTGTTGAAGTAGGCAGTTATCGTTTCAATTTATTCTGCCATTTGGTTACATGGTACGATTTTATTTTCAGACAAGATTTTTTTCTACATCTTTGTCCACTTCACTTTATGAAATTTCCAAGATGTAATTCCTTTTGAATATCCTAAAGATACTATAAGAAAAGAGTTAGAGTTGACTGATAAAGCAAAAATCTGTATCTATAACTGATGAACTACAGCTCAATCTATATGATAGGATAGGTTTTAATAAGATCATTTCCCTCATTATCCCTTGAAATGGATCCATGAAAGTTGGTTAGATTTAATCAGAAATTCTTAATGATTATCTTTTAATTATAAAAGAAGAATGGGAAAGATGAGAAGCTTTAAGGAGAAAGTGAAAGGAAGATGTGATTAGGAAAGAATTTTATGCAAAGAAAGACAAATACAAAGCAAACCAGAATGTGATCTTTCTATTTGGATACAAAATATCTGACCAACTCTCAGGAAGCCAGACTCTTTGGAGCTTTTCCAGTAATAGAGAAAGTTTTAATCAGTAACTTCATTCTCTCTTCCAGTCAACTCCACTCTTTGATATGTCTTTAAAATGAAAGGAGTCAGTGCTACACCATGAGGCAAGTTATGGAACCGAAGTTGGCAAAAATCAAGGCCTGTGGACCAAATCTATTGTTCAATCTTTTGTAAATAGAGCTTTATTAGCACATAGCCATGCTTATTTGCTTATCATTTGTGGTTGTTTACATGATATCAAGTAAGAGTTGCTTTCTTCAGTGCAGTGTAAGTGAGCAAAGCTGAATATATTTCCTATCTGGTTTTTTATTAAAGAGCTGTTGATTCCCTATGTAGAATTCATTGCTTGTTCTTAGGAAGGTTGCATTGACCCTTTGACTTATCAAATAAAACACTTGAAAGCAACTATACAGGCTATTGCTGTATTATAGGCCATACAGTGTTAAAGAATAGATGCGAAAAGGAGTTAGAGAGTTTCTCCAGGCAGTAGTAAAAAATGATATCTGCACAGAAAGGTAATCCAGAAGAATAAGTAGTGCTTACCAAAGACTGTACAGACCATGATTGTTCAAGACAAAAAGGAGGGTCCGTGTAAAATAAAATCCTCAATATTAGGGGTCAGGATTTTACTTTCTTTTCTAAGGAGAAAGAAAGATTTCTGAACTCTTGGGAATAAAGAGAAACAAAAGGTGAATTTAATTATTGGTTCTTTTTAAATTGAGAATGTTAGACGTCACACATTTCATGGAAAGTGAGATATAAATAAAGTTAGTAAAATCTATCTTGGGTTATTATCATCTCATTGATCTATTTTCTCGTAAGTATTTCAGCACCCTATGTTGAGAGGTGCTGGATAAAGTGCTGAGTGAGGATAATCAACCAACATGACCAAGAACACATGGAAATTAAATGGCATTCTCTTGAACAACCAATGGGTTCCAGATGAAATTAAAGAAGATATTAAACTATGTGTACAATTAAACAAAAATGCACAGAAATGTACCAGATCTGTGGGATGCAATGAAAGAAGTTCTAAGAGGGAGATTTATGATGGTGAATTCTCACATCACGAAAAAAGAATGAGCACAAATAAACTGATGATTTACCTCAAGCTTCTATAAAAAGAAGAGCAAGACAAACACAAAATCCATCCAAGGGAGAAAATTATAAAGATCAGAACAAAAATTAATGCAACTGATACTAAGAAGACAATACAAAGAATTAATAAATCAAGAGGTAGTTTTTTGAAAGAATAAATAAAATGGGCAAAACCTTAGCCTACCTTATCAAAAAATGAAAGAAATGACTCAAATTCATGCATTGCAAAATGAAAAGGGGAAATCGTTACAGATCCTGAGGAAATTCATAAGATTGTTAATCCTTACTTCAAAAATCTTTTCTCACATAGGATGGGAAAACATAGAAGAAATGGACCGATTCCTAGATATGCATGAATTACCAAATTTGAATCAAGTACATATAAATATTCTGAATAGCTCAATATGTGTTTATCAGATTGAAAATGTACTTAAAAACTTACCAATAAAGAAAAGCTTAGGCCCTGATGGATTCACTGCTGAGTTCTACAAGAAATTTAGAGAGGACTTAAGGCCAATACTCTTCAAGCTCTTTAATGAAATTGAAAGGGAAGTAATACTCCCTAACTTATTCCTAAAGTCAAGTATTATCCTGATACCAAAACCAGAGAAAGACCCAACCTAAAAAGAGAACCACAGACCAATCTCCCTAATGAACATAGATGCAAAATCTTCAATAAGATATTATCTAACAGAATGTAGTAAATCATCAAGATTATACACCATGACCAAGTTGGGACTCATCGCAGAGATGCAGAGATGTTTCAACGTACACAAATCAGTTAACATAATACATTATATCAACAGAGCAAAAGGCAAAAATCACATGATTATCACAACAGATGCAGAAAAAGTTATTGACAAAGTTCAACACTCATTCATGATAAAAAAAACCTGCAGAAATTCAGAATAGATGGTCTTTATCTCAATCTAAAAAAGCCACCTATGACAAATCAAGAGCCAAATCATAATAAATGAACAAAAATTTAAAACTTTCACTCTAAAATCAGGAATGAGGCAAGGATGTTCACTATCATCACTCCTACTCAAAGTAGTTCTGAAAACATTTGCCAGAGTAATTAGACAAAACAGAAAAATAAAACAAATAAGGATAGGAAAGGAAAAATTTGAATTATCACTATTTGCAGATGACATGATACTCTACACAGAAAACCACACAAACCCCACAAAAAAAATTCCAGATTTCATAACCAAACTCCATAGCATAGTAGGATATAAGTCAACGCTCAAAAATCAATAGTATTCCTATACATAAACAACAAACTCACTGAGAGAGAAATTAGGAAACCCACACCCTTTATAAAATTATCCAAAAAATAACATACTTAGGAATCAATCTAACAAAGGAAGTGAAAAATATGTACATTGAAAATTATAGTACTCTGAGAAAGGAGATTGAACAGGATATCAGAAAATGGAAAGGCATCCCTTGCTCACGGATAGGAAGAGCCAACATTGTGAAATGGCCATACTACCAAATTTTTTTTACAAAATTATTTAATGCAATCCTGATCAAAATACCATAAGCATACCTCACAGAACTAGAGAAAATATTCCTAAAAGTTATTTGGATCTAGAAGAGATCTAGAATAGCAAAAGCAATTCTGGATCACAAAGTCAAGGTAGGAGGCATCACAGTCCCTAACTTGAAATTGTAAAACAAAGCTATGGTGATAAAATCAGCATGACACCTTCTGGGGGTCAGTGGAACAGAATAAAAGATGCAGACACAACTATAGATACAATCAACCACTTTATTTTTGGCAAAGAAGACAAATGTGTTTACTGGAAGAAAGTGTCTTTAAAAATTATGCTAGAAAAACTTGTTCCATATATGCCAAAGACTAAAACTTGACATATATCTATCACTGTGCAGTAAACTAAAATAAATCAAAGATCTCACTATTAAAACAGAAACACTAAATCTGCTGAAAGACAAGATAGGTAGGAATCTTGATGACATAAGTGTAGGCAGAGAGTTCATGAACAAAACCCAGACTCCATGGGGAATACTTCAAAGAATAAACAACCAGGATCTCAGTTTATTGAAACCTTTTGCACATCAAAAGAAATCGCCAACAGAAAGACAACTCACAGAATGGGAAAAAGTCTTATCCAATTGTCCCTCAGACAAAGGACTTATATCTAGACTATATAAAGAATTGAAAAAAATCACACAACCCAGATTTAAAGATGCAATCCAAAAATAGACATCTGAGATAATACACACTTATCAGATGAAGAAATACAAATAGCAAATAAACATATGAAAAATGTTCAGCATCATTGGTCATTTGAGAGATGCAAATTAAAACAACGCTGAGATTCCATCTCACTTCAGAAAGAATGGTTATCATCAAGAAATCAACTAATAACAAATGCTGGCAGGGCTGTGAGAAAAAGAAACCTTACCCCACTGTTGGTGGGAGTGTATACTGGTACAACCATTATGGAAATCAGTGTAAAGATTCCTTGAAAAACTAGGGTTAGAGGTCCCAGTCTACTCAGCTATTTCTCTTCTGGGTATTTTCCCAGAAAAATTAAAATCATCATACCACTGCATTATATGTCCACCCATGTTTATAGCAGCACAATTGGTAATAGTTAAATCTTAGAAACAACCCAAAGGCCCAACAACAGAGGAATGGATAAAAAAGTTGTGGTATTCTTTATGGCTGAGTAGTACTTCATTATACTACTCATTACTCATTACAATGAAGTTCTACTCAGTCATAAAAAAGTTAAGTTTGAGACTTTCATAACGAAATGGATGCGTCTTCAGACCGTACTCATAAGTAAAATAAGTCAGATTCACATGTGAAAACATCATATTGTCTTCCTAGTATAAGCAGCCAAAACAGTAAGATCCGAAATGTATGGTAGGCACTGTGAAATGGGAATAAACTGTTCAAAAGGAAGGAGAAACTGGGATAGGTGGAAGGAGAAAAGAAGAAAGGGAAAAGCAAATATATAATAGTTAAGATAGTTATACTACTAATTTCTTTTAACTCACTGAAAAGAAATATTTATGCTTATATTGTTTGATACATTTTTCTTGCCTACAGCTGAGCAGCTACTTTGAAAATGACATACACAGTTCATCAATCATTGTTCCTCTTCTATTGTTTTGCCTTGATACCACTGTTTTTATTTTTTTTTTTCTTGGGAGACTGAGGCAAGAGGATTGTTGCAAGTTTGAGACCAGCCTGGGCTCCAAACTGAGCTCAAGACCAGTTTGAACTGCATAGTGAGACTCTGTCTCAAAAAGACAAAAAAACCCAAAACCGAAAAACAAACAAAAAATGACCAAGAAGGTCACTGTCCTCAGCAAGCTTATATTCCTGTAGGTGGCAGGTTATATATTTTATCAATGATAAAATCATCTTATATTTGTCGTAGAAATTTTGAAATATTTTGAAGATATACATCAGCCAGACTGCTACCCACTAGAAATATTCATTGTAGCATACTTATATATTCCTTTAATTTTTTCTTCTAAGTATACACATACTTCTAAATTGTTTCTATTACATTTCAATTTAGACTTTTACTTAGTGCTTGACTAAGAATTTTGTATGGCATTCTAAAAAATTATTGTAAAGTTTGAATACCACATTCGTATGGCTGTGATACAGTAACATTTAAACAGATACCTTGAATGCTTTCAGTGTTTTACATTCTAAATCATTTTTAGTGAAATCTCGATGTAGGCGTTGAGTGTTTATTTCCTTACAGTAAATTCTGATAAATAAAATGACTGGATCAAAAGTAAAATTATTTTGATGCATCCAGATAAAGTGCTTTCAAGAAAGAACACAGCTAAGACAATATTAATTTATTAATGCCCTATTTGGTCATTGGATACATTTTTAATTTTCATGTTACCTGTGACCCTGGAATTACGAATGTAAAAATCTCTAAATAAATATGTTACCCACACTCCAACTTTCTTTGATGTGTAAACCAAGATATAACTGTCCTACCCACTATCCTTTCAGTCAACAATTTGTTGAGTTCTGCCATTTCCAGGAAAAAAAGTGGTAAGAGGTAGTGCTGAAGGCAAACATTTTAAATTCTGTTTGTCTTCCTCTGTGTGGGTGTGTGTTTTGGGTGGTGTGTTACGATGATGTGATGTAGTGTATTCTAAGGATTTCCTAGTCATAAAGTCTGTGGATACTCCAAACATACAGAGTTATCTACATGTCCTCAGCAACATAGTAGCAGCCAAAGTTATTTATAGGAAAAAACACACACTTTTTAAATTCTAAAATTAATCTCAAAAGATTTTCAGTCCTATAATTGATGCAATTGGTACTTTCACCTAGGAAATAGATCATCAGCTTCTATACCATATACCATGAGACACTAGTAAGAACTGATGTTGTCAGGTACTGGTCCTTGGCTTCTGTGATAACCAAAGCAGCCACAAAGATAAGCGCAGTTGTGCTGATGGTTCTATCAAAGTGCCCAGAAACTCCTTAGCAACAAAGTGATGCTGGATTTCCTTTGTCCACAGTCTTGGTTGACTTCTTGATCTGTGTTCAACTGTCTGTAAAGCTCATGTTATCTAGACTTTTGTTTCCTCTCTGAGATTTTTTAGGATTTCCTTTGAGACTTAAATTATGGTTCATCTCAATTACTTGATGCAGTCACTGTAAACCTATGTTTCTTTCTACTAAAATAATGAAGCAAATTATTTCTGAGAGTTCCAAATTAATAGGTATTTTTATGTACAAGTGACATCAATAGTCATTCAGAGAACTGAGCAAAGAAACAAAGAATGGGGGAATAAGTAGAAGAAGAGGAAAAATATTAACCTTGTTCTGTAATGATAAAATTCTCCCTAGATAGATAAAAGTCATTTATGAAAAAAACAAAAACAAAAAATGTCATTTGTGTTCCCTTTCAATTTAACTGTACAGTGTATCTTCCTGCCTCTGCCTGACTTGGCTTCTGAGAAACATGTGGAATTTGAAAGCACACACACAAATATTTAGAGGGCTGAATCTTCTACTATATGTGAGCACAAATGAGACCCTATGAAAAGAGACCAAAAATATTTATTTTTGTATCAATCTCAATAAAATGTATGTCTTCTCTTTCAGTTCATTCTCAAAATGTTTAAGAAAATAAATTGGATTTAAGCTCACTTCTTTAGAATTAATAAAATTTGTCTGAAGTAAAAATCGAAAATTTTGGTCATATGTGACTTGGTGAAAGATGTTTGATGCTTTTGATAGAAACAGTAAGCACTGCCCCATACAAAGATGCAATCTAGGAAGTGCCCTGATAGAACCCACGTCTTGGGTCATCTCTTTCTTAACTTTCTATGTCTAACTCCACCAAAATGGTAGTAATATTCTTAGTTTTCCTTTTTCATCCAATAAAACTTCATCCATATACCAAATTGTATGCACAAAAAGGAATTTAGCTAAAAATACGTTACAAAGTAGAGTAAGAACTATGCCTCTGTCATGCAGCAATTTCTATTGGGTAGACAGTCTCTCTTTGAGCATTCTAGGAAAGTTCTAACTGTATAGAATAAAATGATAATTTTTATCATAACCCTAACTGCTTTGTCTGCATCATTCAAATAATAATGGATTAAATGAATAATTCATGAAGTCTCTAAAATCATAT
>RJWM01047697.1:0-11805 GCA_004363535.1 Dasyprocta punctata | reverse complement strand
AGAAGAAGAAGAAGAAGAAGAAGAAGAAGAAGAAGAAGAAGAAGAAGAAGAAGAAGAAGAAGAAGAAGAAGAGGAAGAAGAGGACAAATGGTTGCATGAGCAGAGCTGGGTCCAGATGGGATCTGGGGAGCAGAGCTGGGTCCAGATGGGATCGGGGGAGAAAGACCACACCTTCTGAGCTGATTTTGCTATTCCTATCTGAGGGACAGGAAGGACTTGGAAGTTGTAGAGCAGGATGCTTGATTCTTTTTTCCATCTGTTGTCCAGCTGGATGCAGACCAGTCAGGTAACCTCCTAAGCCTCTTCTGACCCTGAAAAGAAGCGAGCCAATCTTCACTGGTTCATCACTGATTAGTCTTGTTCTCCTGCTCAGAAAGCATCACTCTATCAATGATTTCAGCCCTGGAGAGTTTAGCATCTTTCCATCTCTCCTGGATGCAGTAGGGGGGCATCTTCCTCCCTATGTGTGACTTCTCTGCAGATCCAAACCTTCCACCACCCCATCTTTGCTCTGTGCAAGGTGTCAAGCAGAGTTCCAGCCAGCCTGCTCTGCCACGTGCAGAAGAAAGCCAGTCTTTCTCCCAGTCTCATTCTGTAATCAACTCCCTCTTTTGGCCAATTCCTTTGCTCATCATTTACTTGTAATAAAGTAGGCGGCAAATGGTGGTGGGGAGAGTTAAATCCTAAGGATGCCATAGAGACCAGGAGCAGTGAGTCGGTGTCTCTCCTGTATACTCAGCTTTCCAGTGGAATCGATAGGACTACCTTCTCAGGGGAGAAAATGACACTTGAACTTGGTGACATCCCAGAGCTTGTAAGCAGTGTACCGAGGTGTGAGTCTAGAGGTCTCTGAGCTATCATTTATGCTTTTTCTAGTACACTGCCCTGCCAAATTCCAATTATACATGTTTGACTCAGTATTCCTCTTCCTGTGTGTGTGTGTGTGTGTGTGTGTGTGTGTGTCCTATATTCCCAGCTAGAGTTGAAACTATTGGACATAAAGAAAATGAACAACAGCCCTGTTCCTTTGCTTGAAAAGCAAAGTGGTTCATAGACGTGAGCCACTGCAAATGGCTCAGCTTTTAGAATACTTACCCGTCACAGAACATCTTCCATATATTTTACAAATTTGCTGAAATCATGTTTTAAGAACCCCAGCATTACTAAGTGTCAGAAATGAAACCAAAAGAGAAACCAGAATCCCCAAATTGAGCTTGTATCAGGAGGAGGAAGGACTTGGAAAGATGGTTCAACAATTCTGCCAATGCCCTGCTTCCTAAACCCACCTATCTTAGGGAGATGACTGCAGAACAAAACTCTCCAATACAATGAGCACTGAGCATGAAAAACTGGCATTCTTGTGTTCAGTAACAATGCTGGTCCCTTGTGAGTGGACCCTGGAAGTCTGTTTTGGAAATTAACTCTATCAAAATTCAAAGTTTTCTTTCCCTCACTTGGTTTCCTAACTGCAAGAAACTGTCATGTTGGAGACAAATAGAATAAGTATGAGTCATCTGTGCCTCTATTAATTACATTGACATATTGGTGAAATTTAGTGGGTAATTGAGTATTAAGTTAAAAATTCCTCTTCTTCATTAAGACAGTCTTCTCAGTGTTCATAGATTGTTTTTCTTTGTATTTTCTAGACAGACTGAATCAGCCTGAATATACATTTTAACCTTCTATTATCCTTATAAAACAGATTCTCTGGTCTCCTACATTATACTCTTCCCAAGTTTTAGGGCTACTTCTTGCCCATCTGTAGCAATGCCTCCTCAACTACAATCCCAGGAACTATCTTAGGAATTGTGAAATTTGACTTGCTCTTCATTTATTAGGAGTGAGAGTAATACAGGAAAAAGCAGAGACCAGGTGGAGGGCTCGAGCTTTCTGAGGATGCCAATGTCTCTAGCAGAACCAGGGGAAGCTACACAGACCCTGAGGTCCACCTGGAGACGGAGGCCACGTGATGCAGAAGGGGTCTGGGCAAGTTGAGAGAATGGGGGACTGGGTTTACCTGGAGGTCTCACCTAGGTGGTGGTGGCTGATCAAGTTTGTCAGGTGCTGGGGTCCTCAACTGGACCACCAGTTGCATCTGGAGGAGCGGATGAAATACACTGCAAACCAACTCCGCATGATGAGTGGAATAATGTACTGCAAATGTGTACTACTAAAAAATAATGATCAAGTCCTTAAAGAAAGAAATACAAGGTAGATTTTTAAATTTAAGTGTAAAAAATTGTTACAATAAAAGACACGTTGCCCTGAATCCCCTTCATAACACTCTTCCTTGCCTCAGACACACTCATCCCATCGTCCTTGGGCTTTCTGCAGCAGCTCCGGAGTCCTCTTTCCTGAGGGTCTTCGTGAGGTGTGATCAACATTACAGTGACTGCTGCTGCCTGGAGCCATCCCATGGAAAGGCCGCTCACAAAACCAAGACCCTGGGTCCTCATCTACCTTAGTCACCGAATCTACTTTTTGGCACAGGTGGGAGACCAAAGGGATACTTTTAAATCATCATCATCCAACTGACAGAAGAGTCTGGAGAGAAATTTGTGGAATTAAATTCAAATGGATTTTAAAAGCATACACTGTTGTTGCTTGAATGTGAATAACTTTAATATTTTTTCTTATGGAAATTTGGAAGACAGATTAATTGATTTAAACATAAACCAAAATAAACTATACCCATATGTGCACTGTTGACATGATTCTTCCTTGAACATTTTTTGGGTATAAGTCAAGTTTGTTGTATATATATATATATATATATATATATATATATATATTTTTTTTTTTTTTTTTTTTGGTGTTTTCAAGATAGGGTCTTATCGTGTAGCCCAGGCTGCCTTTGGACTTTTAGCCATCCTCCTGCCTCAGCCTCCCAAGTGCTGAGATTCCAGGTGTGTGCCACCATGATTAGCTCAATGTTTAATATTTTATTTGATCATAATTCCTCACATATCCTCTGTGTATATCTAATGAGTCAACATGGGGTAGCTGTCATGACAAGTAATCCTCAAATTTGAGAAGTACTACAAATTAGTTGTCTTGTATCTTTCTACATGTGCAGGGGAAAGTGAGTACCCTCCCTGCCTTGTGGGCCATCAGAGTCGCCCACAGAAGCAGCAGCACTTGGTCTGGACAAGAGGGGCATCTTAGAGGCCAGTATGGAATTGAATGCATATTCAGAGAGACACTGGGGCACAGTCAGAGCAGAGCAGCACACTGTCAGTGCTGATGCCAGGACCCCAGGTGTGAGCATTTCACAGATGTGGATTGAATCACAAGCATAGCAATTCTAACTTCATCTCTGGACCAGAATGTGGTCCCTGACCCTTCCGTGCTGTGAGACGCAGTAGAGAATGTGACGCGGCTGTGAGGTCAGTAGGGAAGGAAATGGGTTTGACTGTGGCACTGTTTCTGCCCCATGAATGCTGGTGCAACAGGCAGCCAGTGCTTTGGCTTCTGATTGGCAGGAGGATTACAGGCCCTAAAGAGGATGCAAAGAAACAGTTCTTTGGTGTCTAGTGTGGACTATGTGGTTGCTCATGGTCATTTGATTATTGTAACATATCTGGGAGTTGTTCTCATTACTATTATTAGTGCCATCATCATTCCCCACCACCCTCTGTTTTTTCTTTGCAGTTCTTGGAATTGCACTGAGCTACATGCCTAGCCTTTTATTTATTATTTTTTTGTTACTGTGAGAAAGGGTCTTGATAAGTCACTAAGTTGCCCACGTTGGGCTTGAACTTGAAATCCTCCCACTTCAGCCTTCCAGGGTGCTGGGATTATAGGTGGCTGTCTCATAAATCCATTTTTATAAGGATGAGCATATGAAAGGCACAAAATTTCAGCCACCCTGACATGACATAGTTAGCAATATAAGAGCCGAGACTCAACACTAGATTCACATAATCATACCTTCTGCCCTTTCTTCTGCCTGCTGTTCAAAGAAATGCAAAGTAGGACAAAACGCCCTTCGCTCTGCAGACATTTATCAAGTATTAGATGAAACCGACGTTCCCAAGATACCATCTGTTAACTCTTCCTCTGCTTCTAACAGAGTAAGTGAGTTACTATTTTATGGCTGCTGCCTTCATAGACTTTATAGACTACAGGAGAGTCATAAATCAAATTATC
Source organism: Dasyprocta punctata (assembly GCA_004363535.1). Taxonomy (NCBI): domain Eukaryota; kingdom Metazoa; phylum Chordata; class Mammalia; order Rodentia; family Dasyproctidae; genus Dasyprocta; species Dasyprocta punctata. Next base: position 7,656 of record RJWM01047697.1, on the reverse strand, counting down.
ACACACATAACAAACTCTCACCTGGTATAGCCATTAAGGAGGAGGAAGACTTCCATAGGAGAGTGGTAGATTAAGGTGGAACCTATTTTATGAAGACTTGTGATCTTCGTGTTTTTTCCCTGTGTACCACATATACCCACCCATCTTGTAGACAGAAGAGGAGTGCAGGATCGCAGGGTCTAGTTAGCAGGTCTGGCATTGCTCTGTGCTTTTCAGGAACAGCAAAATCTGATTCTGAGCAGCTCAACAGGAGATGGGAGGCTGTAGGCAGAGTGAGCTCCTCTTCTACATTTGTGCTCCGGGTCTAGCTACCATTTTTCAGGTAAGTGTCTGCTAAACCCCAAAAGGGAAAAGAAAACAAGCAAACCACCTGACCAACCAGACCAATGATTAGAAAAACAAAGAATCAAAAGCACTTTGTCTGTAGGACTATGTGACGTGCTGAAAAACAAGACAGACCTGAAATCCTCAGGCGTAAGTCAATGTTTCATCAACTGAATTAGTATTGAGCAGTGTGACTTAGATAAATAGGCTCTGGTTTACTAGATAATTTATGCAGTTGAATAGATAAGGCAATAGGAGACTACTCAGAAAGGGTTCTACTTTTGGATTATGTTTTCCTAACAAAATTATTTCACTTCTGTGGCTGTCAGTGTAACAATACGTAAAAACATTTTAATAATTGCAATTGTGAAAGTCTTGTGGATTTGACATGTGGCACTTTCTACCTGTAAACCCATTGACTCTTCCCTAAAACATTATATATAGCCCATGCAAATACTGTTTGTCTACAATTTTCTCACAATCCCACATTAATATTGTGATGATATGTTCCAAGTTCAAAGATATATAAAAATAAAATTTCCAAGTTTTGTCCAAAAAGAAAGCTAACATTCAAAAAGGGCCCCGGTATAAGTATGTGATATGTGTATGCGTGTGTGTAAGTAGCAACTGCCTCTATAGATTTCTAGAAAATTGATGTAAGCATAAAATAAAAACTCAAAATAAGCAATCTGTACTAATCAGAGCAGCAGCATAGAAAGGGGAGACCAGGGATGAAAAGGGGCGGGGCCTGGGGAGACATTGGTTAAACGACATCAAATTTTACTTAGGAAAGAGGAAAAAAATCATAGGTATCTGTGGTCTAGCACAGTGAGTATAGTTAACTCATATATTATGCACATGCAAATTGATAAGGATAGATTTTAAGTGTTCATGCCACAATAAGTGGTAAGTTTGTTAGGCAATGTATATGTCCACTAACCTGTGTTAACATTTCCACAGTGTAGTAGAGAGGAGAACATTACATGAACCATGAATATGTATAACGTCTGTCAATTTAAAAAACAAAAATAATAATAAATACAAACACATTAGGAAATACAAGAAATCCTGCTGGTAGAAACGTAAGTTAGAAAAAGGATACTGGATAGCAGTATTTTATGTATGAAACCTTTGATATCAATATTTCTTGAGATACAGATATAATTATAATCATCAGCGAAACAAACAAATAACAAAGAATATTTTAAAGCCCAGTTAAAGTATAATGCTAAAAATTATTTTTAATCAAAATGTAGGATGAAATTCAATATTTAAAAATTGTGCTCATTTCAACAAAGGTGTAAACTAAGAATTGTTCACAATGTAATATTATGTGAAAAAGCATGAAGCATAAATGTTTTGATCAGCATGATCTAAATTAGAATGACATGTTTTAACCTAAGTAGAGAGAGAAGAAAAATAAATCTTCATGTAGTTACATCAAAGTGTCCACAGTAGTTTTTCTATTTTTTTCTTAAAAACAAAATTTGGGAATTTAAATTTTTTTCTTTATGCTTTGTAGTCATCACAATTTCTGTTGTGTATTTTTACAGGAAGATAAACTTATTTTATAATGACATGAACTGTAAGTCTACTAAGGATAGAACTATTGTAATATTTAGCAGATTAAAATGTTCTCCTGAGGCTTACTAGTATTTAACTTCACTTTAGATTCTTATTTCACCATCCCAGTCCCTCCTCTGCATCTGTGACGGGTGGAAGCTGGGATCTCATTGTAAACCCTGAAGAAGCAGTGGGAGAAGATCATGAAATATGAATATCTACGTCAATAAGTGTGGCTGATTAGGCGAGTTCCTTTGTTTTATCCCCTGGTGTGCAGACTCTGGTGTATTTCTCAGTAGGCATCATCATGGATAAGGCACCTCCACTCTTGTTTTCCAGGTGCCTGCTCTGGGCCTCACCCTTGTGGCTGGGGTGCACTTGTTTGTTTGTGGTGGTCAGAACTCTGCATGGACCTCAGCTTCCCCTTCCTTCTTGCTCCTCAAGCTTTGGGACTGGGTTGTGCCAAGAACAGCATTTGGCCAGCAGCAGCCCAGAGAGAGGTTAGACAGGAGCGCAGTCCTCCTCCATAGATCTTCCCTGGGAAATAGGACTTTTCCCAGAACTGATGTACTGTAGGAGGTGGGGCCTGGTTGGAATAGGTGAGACACGGGGGGCATGGTTTTGGAAGATATGAGTCCTCCTCTTTTCTTGTCCTCCTACTCTCTGCCTCCCATGAGCAGCTTTCTTCTGTCCAGGGCCTTCACTATAGTTCTGCCATGGAGCGAGCTGATTGTGAATGGTAACCGTAAGCCAAAATGATCTTCTCTTCCTTGAAGTTGTGGGCATTGTGTATTTTTTTCCCAGTGACAGGAAGCTGACAAAGGTATCATACAGCTGCCGTTCTTGTTTCCAACAGCTATCCTTGATGGTAAACCACATCACCATCTACCCTTCTGTCCATAACTATAAGCTCATATATATGTGCTCATACACATCAATCCAAATGAGATACCAAGTGTGCTAGGAATAGGTGGTGAATGTTTATATTAACAAATATTACAGCAAAAGATACATGGCCACAAATCCCCTCATAACACATACTCTTGCTTCAAACACTCATCCCATCATTTTTGACACTTTCAGCAGCAGCTCTGGAGTCCTCTTTCCTGAGTGTCTTTATAAGGTGTGATGAAAAAATACAATGAATGCTGCTCTTCAGTGCCACCCAACAGAAAGGCTGTATGGGTTTGATCCTGTGTCCTCCCACAAGGCCTCATGCAATTTGGAAGGGGCTGGGTCTGACATTCGGGATTGGTTTGTTGCCTCGCACTGAGATTGGTGGTGTGAGTACTGCACCTGCCCAGGGGTGGGGCCAATGTACAGTGTAAGGGCAGGAGGAAAGTGTGTCTTCTCTTTCATTCTTGCTGGTTCTCCTTGCTGTTTGGCAGATGCCATGAATGGCTGCCCCGCCACGCTGCGCTGCCTTGGAGCCAACTAAGTATGGACTGAAACCTCTGAGGACTGTAAAAAATAAACCTTTCCTTCCCTAATTTTGGGAGTCAGGTACTTTTTCTCAGCAACGAGTGAAAAGTAACTAAGACAAAGGCAAACTTGTAAAAACACGACGCTGTGTCCTCATCCACCTCAGTCACTGGATCTGCCACTGTGTGACTCTGGCCTGTCCCCAAAGTCAAAATGACCATGAGAGGGAAAATTTTTTAGTCCATTCAGGACATCAAGGCAGACAGGACAGCACAGCTAAAGACCCTCAGGAAGCAGGACTCCAGTGCAATTGCAGAAAGTGGCAAAGATGATGAGGAAGCGCGTTCAAAGTGAGGAAGAGGCTTCTGAGGTGGATTCATGGCAATGTGACTTTTTGATCACACCTTATAAATACTATTTCAGGAGTTTGGAGGAGGGTGAATTAGAGAACTGATGGTCAAAGGGCATATAGTTTCAGTGAGAGGAGAATTGTTTCACAAGATCTATTGTGCAACATGGTGATGATAGTTAACAACAATTCATTGTGTACTCGAAAATTGTTATTTTAGATGTTCTCGCCATACACAAGCAACATAAGTATGTGAGGTAATGTGAGCTTTTTAATTTTTATTTTAAAGAGAATAAAACCAAGAAAAGACAGAATAAAGCCAATGAAAACAAACCAGTGTAAGTGACACAGGACTTCAAAACAATAGGAAATCAACAATGGTTACCACAATGCTTCTTGTTGTCTTCAAAGTAACTACAGAAACCTTCAGACATAGTAAAAATCAAACAAAACAGAACAGAATAAAACCCAACCCAACGAAACAATAAAAATGATACAGGACTTCAAAACAAGATAATAGGGAATTAACAATGGCTACCACTTTCAGAAGGTAATCCCCCATAGATGCTACATTACATGCTGTTATCCTCTGAATAGATGATCAGACTACCAACTTTAGACCTGAAAAGTCAGTGAAACACTAAACACTACAAGCATTAGATTGTATTTTACCTCAATAGCTATCATCGCAGACTGTGTTTCTCCAAATCAGCTGGTTACTTATGGTGGGGGGGAGGGGGAGGTTTGGCTCTTCTTGTTTTCTAGCCCATTTACCAGAAGGGGCTGGTATCTGGTTCTCCCCACAGCTTCTGGCACATGGTGCCAATTCACAGGGAGGGCTTGCTTCTTGTTGGTTTCTTGTTCTCTTTTGAGCAGGCTGATTTAGCAGATCCCTAATACATACAAGGATGAAAACATCATACACATCATAAAGACTTTTTGTTTGTCAATTACAAACAAATGAATCCAATTTTAAAACACAATTTCAGGACAAAGAACAGCCGTATCAGGTTCCTGACACACTGCTCCTGTGTGCACATAACTTTGTAGGTGGAGCATGTCTGATTTAAATAAATAACACTACTTTGAGGGTAGAGGCAGAAACAGAGGAAGAAAGCAAACCCATAGGTGTATGGAAAATTCTTAAAATATCCTTAAGATTTCTCTGTAGCCATAGGAATCCAAGGAGAAGAGGAGGGTAAATAATTCTGTCTGACTGAGAGATTTTTGTCTTATTTTCAGTATGGTTAATTGGCCATTCAGGTTCAGTCAGAAAGATATCTTTGCATAGAACATGCGACTAGAGAAAGAGCACCAGCCTTTTTTCTGCTAAAATCTACGAGGTGGGCTTTTTCAATCAGGGAGTTTTCCCAATCCTCTGCAACTCCAAGTCTCATTAAACACACATACCCCAGACCTTCTGCCCTCCATTTACAAGGTACTGTCTGGAAAAACAGAACTAGCCATAGAAGCCTGTGTATTCTGTAAAGCTATTAATTTAATGCATTCTGCAGCGAGAACGATCAATAAATCTGAGTGTATCAAAAATAGCTAAGCAGAAAAAAAGCTCATTCTATATTTGGAATCTGGCAAAAAAGGGTAGAGTTTTGTAGGAATGTCTGAGAACTGAATTCTTCTACAGAGGGTTCCCTTTGTGTGTTTCTGGTTCACATTTAAAAATACCAAAGCCTGTGGACAATGTATGTCAGCTTCGTATCTGTATTGATTTTTTATTCTTTCTGCATTGAATGTGAATATAAATAAAACTCTGACCTTCACATTAAGAGCACCACCAGACACTGCCTTTGTTTGTAGAGGGTGTCCCTGGGCTACTCTGTAAGAACCACCCGTGGGCACAGGACATTTAAAAAGCCCAACATTTTCTGTTAGAAATTCAGAGGAAAACCTTTCATTTTTCTTTCTTTAAATATAAACTCTATATAGCTTCTGTCAAAAGCAAAGAAAAGCCCAGTGGGTACTTGCGCTATGGCAGTGCTTCCCCGGCAGAGAATATAAATGTGCATTCATAAGCATTCCACCCTGCCATGAGGACCAGGAGCAAAGGGTCTGGATAAAAGTCAGAACCTCATTCTGGTCTCATCAATGGCAAAGCCAGGATCAGGATGTGGACCTTGTAAAATCTTTCTTTCTTTCTTTCTTTCTTTCTTTCTTTCTTTCTTACTTTCTTTCTTATCATTAATTTGGGCATTAACTTGGAAATGAAATCAGCATGCAGATTGGAAAAAAAAAGGACCGAAAGGAAGAGAAAAGGAGAAAAGAAGGGAAGGAAAAGAGAGATTAAAACTGAATCTTAGACCATAAAAGCAGAGAACAATTGAAATGCTTAAGCCAGTATTTTGTTGAATCTCATATTATGTTCAGTTATACACAAAAAAACCATGTGCACGCTTGACAAGTGTAAAGAAAATTAGGACTGGATGTTAAAAAGAAGATCTTCAGTATTCTTTCATGTTTTCAGGGAAATCTGTCACGCTTGATGTAAAAGTAGAAGCAAACAGAACCCTGACTGTACTATAATCCAGTGGTTATAAAAATATATGATGACACAAAGCCTCTGTTAAATAAATGCAAACTTTGTACTAACAACTGTGCAAATATTTGAAAACATTTTCTCTGGTTTCTCATCAATGGGCTAATAGCAATACAGATTGAACGATTGAGTATACTGAAAACATTGAAAGGGGTCACTAACTCACATTAGTGTTCAGTTGATACCAGCGATTTTTATTACTGTTGATCATGTTAGTCAGCCTTCTGTCACTGTGACCCAATACCAAAGAATGACGACTCACAGGAAGAAAGGTTTGTTTTGGTTCACAGTTTTGGAAATATTAGTCCACGGTCAGCTGGCTTGACTTCATGGGAGACAGACAGACAGAGAGAGAGAGAGAGAGAGAGAGAGAGAGAGAGAGAGGGAGAGAGAGGGAGAGAGAAAGTCAGAAAGAAAGTGGCCCACGACATGATGTTTTCTTCCAGGACAGGCCCCAATAATGCACTGATCAGTTGATTGAGTCAAAGCCCTCATGACCCAATCACTCCCTCAAAGCACGACCTTACAGCACAGACTCACTGCGGACCAAGTTTTCAACATGTAAGTCTTTCGGGTGACATTTTGGATCCAAACAATGACAGTGAACACAAACTCTCAAACTTTGCTAGAACTTCTTTGGGTGCCTGAACATATGGGGGAAAAGCACTGACTGAGTCAGGAGTCTGTGGTCGCATATTAGACCCTCACATTTGCACACACGAACACATACAGAGTCATGTGCCACACAATGGCACGTCGTTCAGGGACTGCAGACACGCTGGTGGCTCCGTGTGGTTGTGTGGCCTGGTGGTGCAGCAAGTTTAGTCATCCGAAGTGTGCTTCCTGATATTCACGTAATGATGGAATTACCTAATGATGCACTTTCCATAATATACCCACGGTTAAGGGATGCATGGCCACATATACTTACAGTGCTCAAGTGTACTTTGTAACCTGTTTTGGCAAATCCCCAAATGAAGCTAATTTAAGACACATCTAAAACGGAGAATATAAATGAATGTTATGGTTTATATTCCTATGGCCCTGTCATGTCTCATGTAATTGTGGCATGGAAGTGGCTGAGTCTGGTGTTCATGATTGGTTTGTTGTGCTGGGATTGATAGTGTGAGTGCTACACCCACCCAGGGGTGGAGCCAACGTACAGTGTAAGGGCAGGAAGATGTATCTTCCCTTTCTTGCTGGTTTGTATCTTGCTGCTTGCAGCAGCCATGAATGGCTGCCCCACCAAGCTGCCTCAGAGCCAACTGAGCATGGACTGAAACCCCCAAGAACTGTAAGAAATAAACCTTTCCTTCCCTAATTTTCAGCATCTGGTGTTTTGCCTCAGCAATGAGTATAAAGTAACCAAGACAATGAATTATCCTAAAACTTCTTCAAAGTCATTTTTCCAAGCTACAAATGAATTTTTTCTTACTGCTCATAAATG
>RJWM01047696.1:0-11800 GCA_004363535.1 Dasyprocta punctata | reverse complement strand
TGCGCTTGCCAGGGCAGGCGCTTAGGCTGCTGAGCCAAACTCCCCAGCCCTGGCTTTTTTGAGGCAGGGTCGCACTATGTAGCTCAGGCCGGCCTTGCGCTCGCGTTGTAGCCCAAGCCGGCCTTGAACTCACAACGCTCCACCTACCTCAGCCTCCCGAGTGCTGGGATTAAAGGCGTGCGCCACCACGCCCGGCTTAACCATTCTTTAGAGGAGCCTGCTTTCTTTTATTGAAGAATGGCATGAAATAGTATTTTTAAATTTCATTTTCTGCTGGGCATGGTGGCACTTGCCTTTAATTCTAGCACTTGGGAGGCTGAGGTGAGAGGATTGCCATGAATTTGAGGCTAGCCTGAACCACATATGACCCTATCTCAAAAAAAATTTTTTTAAAAAAAATGAGTAAAGATCTATGTAAAAAAAAAAGACCTATGTGAAGGTTAACATTTCTCAAAAGAAGATATCTAAGTGGCCTAAGGTATGTGAAAAGATGTTTAGCATCACTAGTCATCAGGAAAATGCAAGTAAAACCACAATGATCTATCACCTGTTACCTACTAGAATAGCTATTATCAAAAAAACCAAGATAAGATGGGTCTGGTGGTACAAGCCTGTAATCCCAGCACTTGGGAGACTGAGGCTGTAGGATAGCTGTGAGTTTGAGACCAGCCTGACCTACATAGTAAGTTCAAGAGCAGCCTGAACTGTATAGTCTCAGAAAACCCTGTCTCAAAAAACAAAACAAGAAAACAAAGATAACAAGTATTAGCAAGGATGTGGAGAAACAGGAACCCTTTTACCCAGTGAATGGGAATGTAAATTGGTATAACCATTATAGAAAAAGTAGTTTCCTCAGGAAGTTAAGACTAGAGGGCTGGGGGTTTAGCTCAGCTGCACAAGCACCTGCCTAGCAAGTGTGAGGTCGTGAGTTTGATCCCCAGTACCAAAAAAAAAAAAAAAAAAAGAGAGAAAATTAAGACTAGAACTACCGAGCCGGGCGTGGTGGTGCACGCCTTTAGTCCCAGCACTTGAGAGGCTGAGGTAGGGGGAGCATTGTGAGTTCGAGGCTGGCTTGGGCTACAGCATGAGTGAGGCTGACCTGAACTACACAGTGAGACCCTGTCTCAAAAAACTAGGGCCGGAAGTTTGGCTCAGCGGCTTACGCGCCTGCCTGACAGGTGTGAGGTTGTGAGTTCAATCCCCGGTGCCACCAAAAAAAAAAAAAAAAAAGACTAGAGCTACCAATTATGTAGCAGCCCTATGTCTGGGTATATATCCAAAGGTAATGAAGTCAGTATGTCAAAAACATATCTGCACTCCCATGTTTATTACAGCATTATTCACAAGAGCCAAAATATGGAATTAACCAAAGAGTCCATCAACAGATTAATGAATAAAGAAAATATATGTATATGCTTAATGCACAATAGAATACTATTATGTTTTGTGTCTAGATGTCCTCTCAAAGCCTCATGCAGTCATGGGGCTTTTTCAGAGGTAGCTGAATCTGGAGTGTGTGATGCTGGGTTTAAGGATGTATGCTTGGTAAATTAGTCCACTGATTGGTTTGGCATACTTGTGGCTAGGATTAAGCATGTGAGTGCTATGCGCGCCCTAGAGTGGGTAGCCTGCATACAATATAAGGGACAAAAAAAGTTTTGTCTTCTCTCCCTTGTTGCTTTTGCTGCCTTGTGGGTGCTATGAACTGTTCTCTGTCATGCCACCCTGCCTTGGAGCCATCTGATTATGGACTGAAACCTGTACAAACTGTGAGCTAAATAAACCTTTTCCCCCTTTAACTTTAGAATTGAGTATTTTGCCCCAGCAACAAGAAAAGTAGCCGAGACAAATACTATTTGACCTTTTTTTTTTTTTTTTTTTTTGCGGCACCGGGGATCAAACTCACAGCCTCACACCTGCCAGACAGGTGCTTAAGCTGCTGAGCCAAACTCCCAGCCTCAGTTTCTTGAGGCAGGGTCGCACTGTGTAGCTCCGGTTGACCTTGCACTCACGTTGTAGCCCAAGCCGGCCTCGAACTCACAACGCTCCGCCTACCTCAGCCTCCCGAGTGCTGGGATTAAAGGTGTGTGCCACCACGCCTGGCTATTTGGCCTTAAGAATGAAGGAAGTCCTTGTCATTTGCCATAACATTGGTTGGAAATAAGTTCCCAGACTCAATTTTCCAGTGCAGATAGTGAAGCACTCAGACACCAAGCTTGACAAAGCTTTTTACTTTTACAAAAGGGTGTGAGCACACCACAGCAATGAGGTAGCAGGCACACAGGACAGTGGAGGGTTGCTCCTTTTATCCCTAGCAGGAGAAACAGCTGACCATTTTCCCCATTGGTTGGGTTGAAGGTTTACAATCTATCCTGATTGGCTAGTTTAATTGGCGTGAAAGGTTGCTGGACAAGGCTGTTAAGGGAAGGGAGAGTAGGGGTAAGGGGCACTGGAAGTCCTTAACTGTTGATAAGTAATCTTTAGCTGTTAGCTGTGTTCCTGGAGGCTAAACTGAGCAACCATTTCTCACATCTTGGTGTGTTCAGGACGGGCTGCCTAGGGTGCACTAGAGTCTAAAATGGAAGCACTCCTGTTTGGTAGAAAAGAGCTATTATTTCTCACACATAGATGAATCTAGAAGACAGTATGTTGAGTAACATAAGCCAGACACAGAAAGACAAATACCACATGATCTCAATTATATGTAAAATCTAAAAGGGTCAAACTCATCAAAAAAGAGAGAATAAAATTACCAGATTTTGGGTGAGGAGAGGAGGTGATCAGAGAGGTGTTATACTTAGGTACAGAGTTGTGCTTAGACAGTAAATTCAAGGGATCTTTATATAAAAAGGTAACTATACTTTATAATAATATATTGCATCATGAGTTTTTCGTCTTTTGGGTTTTTTATTTTTGTTCTGGTGCTGGGATTGAACTCAAGCTTCACCCAAGATAACTAAGCATACACTATACCGTTAAGCTACATTCCCATCCCCGGCATTATTTGTTTAACTTGAAAACCGGGGGAAAAAACCTATTGGACTTTATTCTGGTGTATGGTACCAAATATATGGATCTGATTTTTCTTTTCCCAAATGACTGTCTAGTTAACCTGATACTATTTATTACTAAAACTGCTGTTTATCCCTTTAAGATACTGCCTCTATAGTATATCAATTTCAGTAGACTTCAGACTGTTTCTATCCTTTTTATTGTGTTCCACTGGTCTGTCTATCTGGAATTCATTCTTTATTTATCCCCAAATCCATTACCAAAAAATCTAATCTATATTAGGAGTTGATTACAGTCACTATTGAGAAAGGCATTATTTCTGCATTTGGGGAAATTCAGAAACAAGAAAACAAATACATCAACAGATAAATATATGGAAATATAATTATTACTGATAAAAGTGTTAGGGGGACAGGACACAGCGGTGTGAAGGAGAATAAATGTGCATGCTTAGGGTTACAAGCTGAATGCTTTTTTGAAAGCAAGTTTTCATCCGAGTCCTGAAGGATGAGAAAAGAGCATGCAGAGAGCACAGGACCTGTTGAGTAGTCTTAGGTGAAAAAGGTCTATGTTCATTTTAGATGCTCAGAGGAAGCCTGTGATTTGGTACAAAGGCAGGAGGGGAGAGTGATCAGTGTGACGATACATTGTCTGTGGTTGAGACAGTGATAGGAAAGACAGCAAGTACCCATTTTGCAAAGAGCATTGTGAGCCATGGCGGTGCATTTGGAATGTTCTCTCAGCACAGTGGGAAGGCAGTGAGAAGTTAAGGCAGAGATTTTCATTTTGTTTGGCCTCAGTATCATATGATGGGACATGTTACAGAGATTGCCTCAAACTGGGCTCAATGGTATGCACCATAATCCCAGTTACTCGGGAGGCTGAGACAGAAGAATCATGCCTGGGCAACATGGCAAGCCCCCATTTTAAAAAACAAAACTACAAATTAAAAAAGTAGTATTGTAGCCCCAAATATCAAGTACGGTAATCCAAGTACTGTAATCCTTTCTCTAGTCTTCCTCATAATCCAAGAAGTTATATTTATAATTCCACTGAGACGTTATTGAAATCCCGGCAAGTTAATTCCAATCTACCACCTCCAATGCAACCCATGGTGAGAGTAAAGACTCCAAGACATATTCAAGGTTAAGGGCAGCCAAGGGGTCCTGAGTCCAGTCCTCATGAGGATGTGAGGACAAAGGCCTTGATCCTAGGCCTCTCCCAGAATTTATTACCTAGTGAAGCAAGGAGGTGGCTTGAGGATGAGTGACAGTGAGGATGGCGGGAACTATGTGAGTAACTTGAGCTGGCTAACAAGGTAGTGAGAAAGGTATCTCTGCAAAATGCAGAGATAAAGATATGCAGGGGGATCAATTTGCACAACCCAATCAAGATAACAAGTGAATTGTTTTAGGAGGCTGCTGCTTCAGTTTCTGATATGCAAACTTTATGCCCTGGGAACTCACAACCTCTTTCTCCAGGCTCATCCCCAGTGGACATTCCTGGAGCTCACTGGCTCTGCCATCCTGCTGTGCCTATATATTTTACAGAGATCACTATGGGAGGAAACAGGACACTGTTGGATGGCTTTAGAGATTATATACCAGTACCTCGGCTAGCCTTATTTGCAATGCTTAGAGCCAATTGAAGAGAGAAGGAAATACCATAGTCAGCTCTGTATATATCAATATAAGGAAATAAGTCTCAATATAATCAAAGTTGCAGCAATTGTTCTGCATTCAAGGGGACCCGCTCAAGTTGTCTCCCACAAGGTAGAAATGCTTTGTCTATATGGAATGTCTAGACTAGGCAAAGGTGTAAAGATGGAATTAGTGTCTCTCTGCCTAATCAGTAGTGGCTCCCCAGGGATGGAGGGAATAGAGAATGAGAGACTTTTTATGGGCCTTGGGTTTTGTTTTGTTTTGTTTTGTTTTGTGTCTGTCTGTCTGTCTCTCTCTCTCTTCCCTCTCTCCATAATGTTGAGTATTGAACTCAGGACTTTCCCACTGAATTACATCCCCAGTCTATTTTTTATTTGGAGACAGGGTCTCACCAAGTCACTCAGTTGCCGCAGCTGGGCTCAGACTTTTGATCCCAGAGAGCTGCGACTGCAGATATGTGCCACTGTGCCTGGTTCAGGACCTTGGGATTCTACATAGGATGATGAAATGTCCTCAGACTAATAGTGGGAATATGCTACAAGCCACTAAATTATGCGTTTCAAGATGGTTTAAATGGGAAATTTTGTTATGTGAATTTAAGCTGAATTAAAAAATATTCATATGTGTGAGGCCCTAGGTTCAATCTGCAGCATCATAGAGACTTTGTTGTGGTTTGTTTAAATATCCCCCCCCAGCCAGGCATGGTGGCGCAGGACTTTAATCCCAGCACTTGGGAGGCTGAGGTAGAAGAGTTGTGGGTGTGAGGCTGGCTTGGGCTACAACGCCAGTGCAAGGCCGGCTTGAGCTACATAGTGCGACCCTGCCTCAAAAAACTAGGTCCGGGAGTTTGGCTCAGTGGCTTAAGCACCTGTCTGGCAGGCACGAAGTTGTGTGTTCAATCCCCGGTCCTGCAAAAAAAAAAAAAAGAAGACATACACGCATGCATGCTCTTTGGCCCTACTCCTGTAGATTTTAATTCAGTCTGAGGTGATGCTTGGACATGTGTGCATTTAAAATGCTTCCTGGATGATTCTGATCTATATCAAAATGGAGAACCTGGTTTATTTCATCTTGCTCCCTTCTGACACCATATGAGCCTCATACCATGTTTGTGCTTTTGTGTGCTTTTTAGAAATTAACCAATATTTGAGACTTATGTAAGCTATTCACTTTTTTTTTTTTTTTTTTTCAGCACCAGGGATCAAACTCACAGCCTTACACCTACCAGACAAGCGCTTAAGCCACTGAGCCAAACTCCGGGCCCTAACTTTTTGAGGCAGGGTCACACTGTGTAGCTTAGGCTGGCCTTACACTCATGTTGTAGCCCAAGCCGGCCTCGAACTCACAACACTCCTCCTACCTCAGCCTCCCGAGTGCTGGGATTAAAGGCGGGATTAAAGGCATGTGCCACCATGCCCGGCTAGCTATTCACTTTTTATGGTTATTATTTTCATCCTGTCTTCCCTGTTTTACTATAGAATGTTTTATTTTTCATAGAAGAGAGCAGCTTATTTTTTTTCCTTTTTTTAATTTTTAATTTTATTAGTACACGTTTGCAATACATGTGGTTACATTCATCATGAGGAGATGGCATATGTACATAACACATACTTGTTCTTTGTGTGAGAATAGCTTATAAACTTTTCTCTTGTATTTTTCAGGCTTGGAGTCCGGATGTGAGACATTTCCACAAAAACATATTTTTGAAATAAAGTCTTTCAATTGGGAGGTAATGGAAACTCTTAAAAATTATGATCTTGAACACTCCAGTTTTAGAGGGGACTGGGAATGTAAAGGCCAATTTGAGAGACAGGAAATAAATCAGGAATGCTGTTTCAAGCCAGTAGAAGTCACTTATGAAAACACACCCAGTTTCAAGCACCACAGATCCCTCACTCCCCATCAGCGTGGTGGGACCAGTGAGAAACTGATTGAATGCAGTGAATGTGGGAAAGCATTTAGCCGTGGCTCACATCTTAGTCAACATCAGAAAACTCATACTGGTGAAAAGCCCTTTGATTGTAAAGACTGTGGGAAGGCCTTTAGCCGTGCCTCACACCTTGTTCAACATCAGCGAATTCATACAGGTGAGAAACCTTACGGCTGTAAGGAATGTGGGAAAGCCTTCGGTCGGACTTCGGAACTTGTTTTACACCAGAGGCTTCATACTGGTGTCAAACCCTACGAATGTAAAGAATGTGGAAAGACCTTTAGACAGCATTCACAACTTATTCTGCATCAAAGAACTCACACAGGTGAGAAACCCTACGTGTGTAAAGACTGTGGGAAGGCTTTCATCCGTGGCTCACAACTTACTGTTCATCGCAGAATTCACACAGGTGCTCGACCCTACCAGTGTAAAGAGTGTGGGAAAGCCTTCAGACAGCACTCACAGCTGACCGTCCATCAGCGGATCCATACTGGGGAGAAGCCCTATGAATGTAAAGAATGTGGGAAGGGCTTTATTCACAGCTCAGAAGTTACTCGGCATCAAAGAATCCATTCTGGGGAGAAGCCCTATGAATGTAAGGAGTGTGGGAAGGCCTTTAGACAGCACGCGCAGCTCACGCGACACCTGAGAGTTCATACAGGTGACAGACCCTATGAATGCAAGGACTGTGGGAAGGCCTTTAGTCGCAGTTCATACCTTATTCAGCATCAGAGGATTCATACGGGAGACAAGCCTTACGAATGTAAGGAATGTGGGAAAGCTTTTATTCGTGTTTCACAGCTGACCCACCATCAGCGAATTCACACCTGTGAGAAGCCCTACGAATGTAGGGAATGTGGGATGGCCTTCATCCGTAGTTCACAGCTTACTGAACATCAGAGAATCCATCCTGGCATCAAGCCTTATGAATGTAGAGAGTGTGGGCAGGCCTTTGTCCTTGGCTCTCAGCTCATTGAACACTACAGAATCCATACTAGTTAGCAAGCCCCGGATATGAGGGACACAGAAAAGCCTCTGTCGGTTTACGCATGGCTCAATATTAGGTCAGTATTAATATAATTAATGTCAGAAAACCTTCATTTGACACTTCTATTGTGGAACATTAGGCAGCACATAACAATAAGAAAATTCAATAAATGTGAGAGTTCTTTTTGTCTCTTTTACTACTTACTAAGCATCAAAAAATCTATGCTGTAAAAAATTAATAAGGGGTGGAACATGTCTTTAATCCCAGCACTTGAGAGGCTCAGGCAGGAAGATTGTTGCAAGTTTGAGACCAGCCTGGGCTACAAAGTGAGTTCAAGGCCAGCCTGAACTGCATAGCGAGACCGTGTCTCAAAAAATAGAGCTGTGGATTTTGCTCAGTGGTGTAAGCACCTGCCTGGCAGGCACAAGGTTGTGAGTTTGATCCTGGTAAAAAAATAAATAAATAAAAGTTAATAAGGATCTAGACCAGCCTTCTATTAACATTTGAAATAAGTTAAATTTCTGAGAATTCCAAATAGAAAGTGACCTATACAGTGGTGAGCACCTGCAGTCCCAGCTACTTGGGAGGGTGAGGCAGGAGGATCACTTGCGTCCAGCAATTCAAAACCAGCTTGAGCAACATAACAAGACTTCACCTCAAAAAGAGAAAATGTGAATGTGCCTTTTTCTCATGGTATAGACCTTACTTGACATTGTCTTCTCATTGTTTACTGACTATAGAGCATTAGGGAAATTTTTGCAATATATGTCCCTCATTTACTTACTTTTTTCACTTATTTTTAAGTGATAATTATATCTATGTAATACAGCATTTTCATGAAGACTAAATCTAATGTTTTTTTAATAAAGCCTTTAATCATATCTGGAAAATGTATGTGCTCTGTAAGTACTAGCTATTGTCATTAATTTTGTTGTCAGTATCAGTTCATGTGAAAGGAGGACCTTATGAATATATCAAGGATCTAAAAAGTCTTCATAACCACTTGTTATAATAATTCATTCCAAAAAAAAAAACCAGTAATAAAGCCATAATTATCACAAAAAGGCCTTCATTTAGCCTGTGTAGTGGCAAATGCCTGTAATCCCAGAATTCAGAAGGCTGAGGCAAAAATATTACCTCGAGTTCAAGGCCAGCCTGAGCTACATAGTGAATTCAAGGCTAGTCTGAACTACATAGCAAGACCCTATTTTAAAAAACTAAAAAAAGGCTGGGGATTTAGCTCAGTGGCTTAAGCACCGCCTGACAGGTGCAAGGTTGTGAGTTTAATCCCCCATACAAAAAAAAAGGAAAGTCCTTTATTCAAAAGGTTAGACATTCAGATTAGAAATTAAGAGTAGTCAAAAGAAATTACCTATTTAGATATCTAAAATCATCCGTCAGTGTAATTTAGTCTAACAAGAAATCAAAACTAAAATTACAGCCGGCACAATGGTGCACACTTATAATCCCAGCTACTCAGGAGGGTGAGGCAGGAGGATCATCAAGTTCAAAGCCAGTTTAGGGAATTTAGACTATCTCAGAATAAAAAAAAAAACTGTACAAACTAGACATGAATGATGGTAAATTCTACATATTAAAGATCAGTTCACTGTTAGCAAAATTGTACTGTAAAAGAACCCAAGGGTTAAAGGTAGGGCCTTTTTCACCAAGCATGGATCTCCAGTACCTAGTCATTCCCAGTCACATTCTGAGCATGTTGAATGTGAGTGATTAATTACTCTAATGTTAGAAAAGAATTACAGCATAAACCCAAATCAGTAGCAAGAATGATTAAAAATTAAAAGGTTATTATAATCTCAGCACACAGGAAGCTGAAATAGGAGGCTCACTATCAGTTTAAGGCCAGCCTGATCTATATCGTGACATCCTGTATCAGAGCACCAAAAAAAAAAAAAGTTATTAAAATGAAAACTAAAATAGTAGACTTAATCTAAAAAATTTTTAACAGTACGGTAAAATAGAATATTTTACAAATGTCTTCTAAAATATATGAATATGGGGGGCTGGGAGTTTAGCTCAGTGGTGCAAGCACCTGCCTGGCAAGTGTGAGGTCATGAGTTCAATCCCCAGTACCAAAAAAAAAAAAAAAAACCCAAAAACAAAAAACGAAGTTTAAAAAACTTTAAAAAACAATTTAGAATATGGGATTTCATTCTAATATGTTTGAAAAGCTAGAAAACGGATTTTTACAAAAATATCAAATTGAACACCTGCAATCTTAGCACCTGGGAAGCTGAGGCAGGAGGATCATTACAAGTTCAAGACCAGTCTGGGCTACAAAGTGAGCTCAAGGCCAGCCTGAACTGCATATCTAGACCCTGTCTCAAAAGAAAAAAAAAATCAAATTGGTTCAAGATGTGGAATGACTAAATCAATGATTATGAAAGGACAAGAAAATTTATCAAAACTTTTTCCCCAGAAAGAAAACATTTTAGAATGTAAGGATGTACGTAGCTTAGTGGTAGAGGGTTTATCAAGCATGCGTGATCCCCAGCACCACAAAACAAAACAGAATAAAAGAGATAAAATCTTTGTGTGTGATGGTACAGGGAATTGAATCCAGGGTCTCACATCCCCAGCCCTTTTTTAAAAAATGTTTTACAGGTTCTCACTGAGTTGACTCAGTTGGACTCGAACTTGCACCTCTCCTGCCTCAGCCTTCTAGAGTACTGGGATTACAGGTGTTTATTAGCATTCCTAGAAGCAAACATTTTAACCTACAGAAACTTCAAGGAACAGATCATCTTTTTTTTTTTTTTTTTTTAAACAGGGTGACCTTATGCAGTTCAGGCTGCCCACCATGCCTGGCTGGGACAGATAATCTTTTTTTTTTTTGCGGCACTGGGAATTGAACTCACAACCTCGCACCTACCAGGGCAGGCACTTAAGCCCCTGAACCAAACTCCCAGCCCTGGTTTTTTGAGGCAGGGTCGCACTATGTAGCTCAGGTCGGCCTTGCGCTCGCGTTGTAGCCCAAGCAGGCCTCAAACTCACAATGCTCCTCCTACTTCAGCCTCCCAAGTGCTGGGATTAAAGGCGTGTGCCACCACGCCCAGCTAGGGACAGATAATCCTTAAAGGAAGCTTGCCTGTTTATTTTCAAGGCTAAATAAAATTCTGACTAAGAAAAAAAAATTAAGGAAAAGTTCTTTTTTTTTTTTTTTTTTTTGTGGCACTGGGGATTAAACTCACAACCTTGCGCTCGCGCCTGCCAGACAGGCACTTAAGCCACTGAGCCAAACTCCTGGCCCTAGTTTTTTGAGGCAGAGTTGCACTATGTATCTCAGATCAGCCTTGTGCTCGAGTTGTAGCCCAAGCCGGCCTTGAACTCACAACGCTCCTCCTACCTCAGCCTCCCAAGTGCTGGGAAGGAAAAACTTCTTCAACTACAGTTTATATAATTCTCAAAAAACAAATTGTAAAATAAATTTGTAGATTATTGTTATGTATGAAGATAAATATAAGTAAAATTCTTGCTTATTTAAGCCATACTCTATTAAAAAGCTAATTTTAAGTTGAATGTCTGAGATTTCACCTGCTTTGGATTAATTTGTGTTTTCAGAATTTTGGTATTGTAACTCTAGAAAGTCACAATAATGATGAAGAGATCCTTGGTTGAACTTCAGTGCCATCTGGGTCAGGGTTTGTGAATGAATCTCATGAAAATCAAACTGATCCCCTCTGCACTCTGGGTAGCCAGGCAGTGTGTGGGGCAGGGGGCCAGATGTACTGATGCCAGCCTCTTACCAGGCATCCTAAGTGTTGGCTAAAACCCCTAGATTTTCTGAATGTGCCATTGCTTACAAAGGATTAAAAAGAAATATTCTGTATGTCATATTTTTAAGTTATTTAATGGTTAAAATGTATGGTTGAGGTAGAGTGCTTGCCTACCATGCACAATGCCCTGGGTTCAATTCCTAGCACCAAAAAGAGAAAGAGAGTAGTTAGAGGATCTCAAAACTATGACACTAAAAATTGCTGAACCAGGTATGGTGGTGCATGCCTGTAATCCCAGCACTCCAGAGGCTGAGGCAGGAGGATTGTTGCGAGTTCAAGACCAGCCTGAGCTACAAAGTAAGCTCAAGGCCAGCCTGAACTGCATAGTGAGACTCTGTCTCAAAAAGACAAAAAAAAAAAAAAAAAAAAAAAAAAAAAAAAAAAAAAAAAAAAAAAAAAAAAAAAGGGAAAG
>RJWM01047695.1:0-13801 GCA_004363535.1 Dasyprocta punctata | reverse complement strand
CCTAATAAACATTGATTTAAAAATCCTCAATAAGATCCTGGCAAGCAGAATGCAGCAAGGTGTCAAAAAGATTATCCACCATGACCAAGAGGGATTCATCCCGGGAATACAGGGAAGGTTCAACATACAAAACTCAGTAAAGGTAATACAATGTATTAACAGACCCAAGGACAGAAAACCTGTAGTCATCTCAATAGATGCAGAAAAACTTGTTGATAAAGTCCAGCACCCATTCATGAAAAAAACTCTAGAGAAAATAGGAATAGATTATCTTTATCTCAACCTGATAAAAGCCATCTATGACAAACCAACAGCCAACATCATACTAAAAAGACAAAAACTGAAAGCTTTCACACTAAAATCAGGAACAAGACAAGGATTTCCACTGTCCCCATTCTTATTCAACGTAGTCCTGGAAACTGTAGCTGAGTAATTAGACAAGGGAAAGAAATGAATAATGATACGAAAGAAAGAAGTTAAATTAGTATTTGCAGATGACATGATACTTTACATAGAAGACCTCAAAAATACTCCACTAAAAATCTGGTAGATTTAATAAGCAAATTCAGTAGCATCAATGGATACACTCAAAAGTTAACAGCCTTCCTGCACATGAATAACAAACAGAAATTAGGGAAGAAACATCCTTTACAATAACAGCCAAAAGAATGAAATACCTAGGAAATGATCTAACAAAGGATGTAAAAGACCTCTACATTGAAAACTACAGTACTGTGAAAAAGGAGATTGAAGAGGATATTAGAAAATGCAGAGATATTCCTTATTCTTGGACAGGAAGAGCCAATATAGTCAAAATGGCCATACTTCTGAAAATGTTACATAGATTTAATACAATTCTAATCAAAATTCCAATTGCATATCTCACAGAATTAGACCAATCCTAAAATTCATTTGGAACCAGAATAGACCTAAAACAGCAAAGACAATTCTGGGCAACAAAAACAAGACAGGGGGCCTCACAATCCCTGACTTGAAATTATACTATAAAGCTACTGTGATAAAAACAGTGTGGTTCTGGCAAAAACAAAACAACAACAATAAAAAAACAAAACAAAAAAACCAACCAACCACAGACCTGAAGATCAACAGATTAGAAGATGCAGAAATAACTTCAGAGACACTCAGCCACCGTATCTTTGACAAAAATGAAAAACACATTCACTGGAAGAAAAATGTTCGTGAGCTCTATTACTCAGACTAAGGATTACTATTGTGAATATACAAAGAACTCAAAAAATACCAGACCTCCAAAATTTAAAAACCCATTCCAAAAATAGGCATCTGAGATGAATACACATTTCTCAGATGAAGAAATATGAACATGAAATAAATGAAAAAATTTTCAGTATCACTGGTCATTCAACAGACACAAGTTAAAACAACATTGTATTTCCATCTCACCCCAGAAAGAATGGCTGTTATTAAGAAATCAACCAAGAACAAATGCTGGTGGGGGGTTGGGGAAAAAGGAACACTTCTCAACTGTTGGTGGGAGTGTAGACTGGTACAACCACTGCGGAAATCAGTGTGAAAATTTCTCAAAAAACTAGGATTGGCTGTCCCATTTGACCCAGTTGTTCCCTTGCTGTTTATCTTCCCAGAATTAAAAACTTCATACCTCAGCAATATATGGGCACCCATGTTTATAGCAGCACAATTTTTAATATCTAGATCTTGGAAGCAACCCAAATGCCCATCAACTAAGGAACTGATAAAAAAGATATGCTTTGAACCCCATCCTGTGAGCCAGAGGCAGCTATGTAGGCCAGGAGGAGAACCAAGAAACAACTAATCCCTTCCTGTTAGCCAGCAGCAGTTGTGGGCCAAGCCAACCACGTCCTGTGAGTTTGTGGCAGTCATGTGGGCTGGGAGGAGAACAAAGTAAAAGATAACCCCTTCCTGTGAGCCAGCCAGCACGTGGGCTGGGAAACGAGACGTGCTGAGCCACCCTCCACCTCCTGGGAAGCAACTGGCTGATTCGGAGAAACACAGGCTGGGATGATATCTAATGAAGTAACAAATTTAATGCTTGTATTGTTTGATTTTGCAGGCCTAAAGCCTGTACTCAGAGCATCTATTTAGAGGATAACTGTGCAATATAGCAACTCTTGGGGATTTCCTTCTGATGGCTATAACCATTGTTAATTCCCTATTATCTTGTTTTAAAGTCCTGTATCACTTTCATTGTTTTGTTGTGTTTAGTTTCATTCTGTTTTGTTTTGATGTTGTTATATTTGATGGCATCAGCAGCTATTTCAAAGATAACAAGATATATTATGGTAGCCGTTATTGATTTCCTATTACCGTGTTTTGAAGTCCTATATTACTTTCATTGCTTTGTTTTCATTGATTGTTATCTGTTCTATTTTGTTTCATTTTACTATGTCTGATGGTATGGGCAGTTATTTTGAAAATAACAATAGACATTATGGTAGTCATTGTTGATTTCTTATTATCCTGTTTTGAAGTTCTGTACCACTTTGTCTATTTTGATTGGTTTTATTCTATTTTATTTTGTTTGGTTTTATTCTCTTTAAAATAAAAAAGATGTGGTTTTTTTAATACAATGGAGTACTACTGAGCCATAAAGAAGGATAAATTGGAGACTTTTATAGGTATACAACTCGAGACCATACTCATAAGTGAAATAAATCAGACCAACATGTGCAAACATATTATCTCCCTAGTGTGAGAAGCTGAAAGAATAAATAAGATCCAAAATGTACAACAAATATTTTGAAATGGGAAGAAACTGTTCAAAAGCAAAGAGAAACTGTGATGAGGGATAGGAGAAAAGGAAGTGAATAACAAAAATAAATATTTATATACATATATACACAAGATAGTTAAGATAGTTGTACTACTTAGTTTCTCTTAGCTCATTGTAAAGAAAGTTTTGTCATATTGTTGTTTGGATAATTAAATGCTATATCTTGCACTCTGAGTAATTAATTTAAAGATAACAATATGCATTGTATTAACCATCATTCCTCTCCTATTATCTTGTTTGGAGATTTTTGCTTCTCTCTTTAAAAAAATAAATGACAGAGGAAAAAGGAACATAAGATAACCAGTAAAATGACGTAACGAGTAACTACAATAAGTTAATACATATAGTAACTACAAAAACTATTTAAAAGGCAAAGATTGGTAGAGTAAAATACATGAGATACTATATGATGGGTACAAATAAACTCTTCTAATGATATAGATAAGTTGATGAGTGAAAGGGAAGAAAAAGACATACCATCCAAACAATCAAAAGAATGAAAGAATGTCTACATTAGTATTAAAGTAAGCTTTAGAACCACAAAAATTATCAGAGGCAGTGAAGGACATCGTGTAAAAATGGAAGTCAGCTCAACAAGATAAAACCATCATAAATGTACATGTACCAAGAAGCAGAGCTAAATTCTATGTGAAGTAAAACCAGTCTAAACTTAGAAACATAAATTCCTTCATTACGTTTGGCAACATCACCCTTCGTTCTGGGCAGAAAAACTAATAATAATAGGGAGAAACTCTACAACATGAGATAATTCTATACAATTTATATTATGAAACATTTTACCTGAGCAACTATTTTGAAGATAACACTATGCAATATAAAAACTATTGTTCAATTCCTGTCATCATCTTTTGAAAATCTATATAGCTGTTGTTGTTGTTGTCATTTTTTGCTTTTGTTATTGCTGTTTTGTTTGCTTCTTGTCTGCTTCTTGATTTTTCTGTTTTCTTTTTTCTCTTTAAAATTAAAAAAAATCCAATGAAATGGAAAACAGAATAACAACATACATGGAAACAAAGAGCTGGCTCTTGGAAAGATCAATAAAATAACCCTAACCTCATATAATGGGAATATTTACGTTGTGCCACTGTACATTGTGATTATGTAACTTGTTTTAGCTGAGATTTTTGCCTTGCGTCTCAGAGATTTTGACTTAAACTTTTGAATACAAAGCTCTAACTATTGAAACTTTAGGAAAGCATTATTATGTTTTTGGTTATATAAGATAGTTGTAACACCTTAACACCTACAAGATAGTTATAACACACTAATTGTGTTATAATTGTGCTTGTTTGAAGATTAAATAGGGCTTAAGATGTGTTTGGTGTCAAGGTGACAAGGAATCAACACTGTCAACTCAATTGCTTTGGAAACCCTCAAAGAGACCAGTGAAACACTTCTGAATGTGTCTGAGTGAGACACGGAGACATGTTTTTGGATACTATATGTATGCTCGTCCTCTTCTGGCACTATTACCCTGCTCTACTTCACAGTCTCAGTAAACTAAATATCCGTGCTTTACCATGTCCTTCTGCCACACTGTTTCTCCCTTGGAGATAGACACCCATGGACTGGCTCTCCTGAAAACATTAGCCAAATCAAATGTGTCTGTTTTTATGAGTGATACCAATTTGTAGTTTTCCTAAGAATTCCAAAGATTTTTGTAATTTTTTTTGAGACAAGTTCTTACTTAGTAGTTCAGGCTGGCTTCAAACTCACAGTGACCTTCCTGCCTCTACCTAGTAAGTGCTGGGATTATGGGCATACAGCATCATGCCTAGCCATATTTTTCTAATTTTTGTATATTTTTAAATGTGATTTAAATATGTAGCAGTTTTACTTTTTTGCATGAATTGTGGTATAAATTTTGCTACTGGGGTATTACAACCTTCAAAAATGACTTGAGAAATGTGCTTTTTCTGTTTTCTCAAAGAGTACAGAACTCCTTTTGTACATTTACATACATGGTAGAATTCTCAGGGAAAGCACTTGGCCCTTAAGATTTCTTTTCAAAAATTTTTAAACAATGAGTTTAATTTTTTTTTTTTTTTTTTTTTGGCACCAGGGATTGAACTAACAACCTTGCACCTACCAGGCAGGCACTAAGCCACTGAGCCAAACTCTTGGCCCTAGTTTTTTGAGGCAGGGTTACACTATGTAGTTCAGGCTGGCCTTGCACTCACACTGTAGCCCAAACTGGCCTCAAACTCACAATGCTCTGCCTACCTCAGCCCCCCGAGTGCTGGGATTAAAGGCATGTGCCACCATGCCTGGCAATGAGTTTAATTTTTGTACTCACAAGGTTACTCCAATGATCTACTTTATATTGGGTGAACTGCCATAGTTTTCAAAGGAAACGATCCATTTTGCTTAAGTTAACAAATTAAGGTTAAATTATTCAAAATATTTACTTGTCGTATCTAAAGTATTATATCCTATTTCATTTTTGTTATTGATAAATTCTTTCATTTTCTTTGCAGTCTTATATGAGGTTAGGGTTATTTTATTGATCTTTCCAAGAGCCAGCTCTTTGTTTCCATGTATGTTGTTATTCTGTTTTCCATTTCATTGGATTTTTTTTTTTAATTTTAAAGAGAAAAAAGAAAACAGAAAAATCAAGAAGCAGCAATCTTAAGAACAACAACAAAAGGAAACCACTAAGCAGGGCAAATAATTAAACAGAAAATGTAGAAAACAACAACAGAAAGATATCATGACAGGGATGAGTCAGTACATATCAGTTATATCAATCAATATAAATGGTCTCAACTCACCAATAAAAAGGAACAGACTAGCAGAGTGGGTTAAGAAACAAAACCCAACAATATGCTGTGTATAAGAAACACATTTAACTCAAAAGGAAACTCACAGACTAAAAATCAAAGGCTGGAAAACAATACTCCATGCAACAGGAACCTAGAAAAAAGCAGGGGTAGCTATTACATTTGCAGACAATGTGAACTTCAAACCGAAAATGATCAAAAGAGATAAAGAAGGTCACTGTATACTTGTTAGGGGAAAACTCCAAGAGAAAGTGATTACAATCATAAATATATATGCACCAAATATGGGAGCACCCAACTATGAAAGACAATTCTTAATAGATATGAAAAACCAAATAAACAATAATACAGTTATAATAGGGGACCTTTAACCCCACTGTGATAGAGAGACAGATCAACCAAACAAAAAATCATCAAAGAAATAACAGAACTGAATCAAACTTGTGAACAAATGGACCTAGTAGATGTGTACTGAATGCTCCTCCCATCAACATCAGAATACACATTCTTCTCAGCTACACATGGGTTATTCTCTAAAATAGATCATATACTAGTCCACAGAACATGCTTAAGTAAATGCAAAGGAACTGAAATAATTCCACGCATATTATCTGACCATAGCACAGTAAAATTGGAAATGAATAACAAAAAACCCCACAATAACCACATAAACACATGGAAATTAAATAATACTTTCCTAAATAACCAATGGGTCACAGAAGAAGTTAAAGAAGAAATTAAACAATACCTATAATTGAATGAAAATGCAAATACCAATTACCGGAACCTGTGGGACACAATGAAAGCAGTCCTCAGAAGGAAATTTATAGCACTAAACTCCCACATCAGAAAAATGGAAAGAACACACATAACCTAATGCTGCACCTCAAACTTGTAGAGAAAGAAGAGCAAATCAAGTCCAAAGCCCAAAGAAGGGAGGAAATTGTCAAGATCAGAGCAGAAATTAATGCGATTGAAACTAAGAAAACAAAACAAAGAATGAATCGAAGACTTGGTTCTTTGAAAGAATAAATAAAACTGATAAACCTTGCCAACCTTATCATAAAGAGGAAAGAAAAAACTCAGATCCATGCAATAAGAAATGAAATGGGTGAAATCACTACAGACTCTGTGGAAATACAGAAGACTATCAACACCTACTTCAAAAACCTTTACTCACATAGATTCGACAACACAGAAGAAATGGACAGATTCCTAGAAACCTATGAGTTACCAAAGCTGAATTAAGAAGATGTAAAACTGCTGAATAACCCAATTTCAGCTAATGAGATTGAAAATGTAATTAGAACCTTACTAACAAAGAAAAGCCCAGGTCCTAATGGATTCACTGCTAAATTCTACAAGAAATTTGGCGAAAACTTAATGCCAACACTCCTCAAACCCTTCAGTGAAATGGAAAGGGAAACAAGTCTCCCTAAGTCATTCCTGGAAGCAAGTATTACCCTAATACCATAACCAGAGAAAGACCCAACCAAAAAAGAAAATTATGGGCCAATCTCCCTCATGAACATAGATGCAAAAATCCTCAATAAAATACTGGCCAATAGAATACAGCAAGTTATCAGGAAGATCATACACCATGAGCAAATGGGATTCATCCCAGAAATACAGAGATGGTTCAACATATGCAAATCAATAAATATAATACACCATATCAACAGGGCCAAGGACAAGAACCACATGATCATCTCAATTGATGCAGAAAAAGCTTTTGACAAAATCCAACACCCATTCATGATAAAAACCCTACAGAAAATCGGAATAGATGGTCTCTACCTCAACCTGATAAAAACCATATATCATAAACCAACAGCCAACATCTTACTAAATGGACAAAAACTGAAAACTTTCAACCTAAAATCAGGAACAAGACAAGGATGTCCATTATCACCGCTCCTATTCAATATAGTTCTGGAAGTATTAGCCAGAGCAATTAGACAAGAGAAAGAAATAAAGGGAATAAGGATAGGAAAGGAAGAAGTAAAGTTATCATTATTTGTAGATGATATGATATGATATGATACTCTACATAGATGTCCCCCAAAAATCCACTGAAAGACTTCTAGACATAATAACCAGATTCAGTAATGTTGCTGGATACAAGGTCAACACTCAAAAATCAATAACACTCTTGTACACAAACAACAAACACACTGAGAGAGAAATAAGGGAAACCACACACTTCACTACAGCATCCAAAAAGATGAAATACTTAGGAATTTAATCTAACAAAAGAAGTAAAAGATCTATACAGTGAAAATTACATTACTCTGAAAAAGAAAATCGAAGAGGATTTCAGAAAATGGAAAGATATTCCCTGTTCATGGATAGGAAAAACAAACATCATGAAACTGGCCATTCTTCCAAAATTGTTATACAGATTTAATTGAATCCCAATCAAAATACCACAGGCGTACCTCACAGAGCTAGAGAAATCATTCCTGAAATTCATCTGGAACTAGAAGAGACCTAGAATAGCAAAGGCAGTTCTGGGCAACAAAGGGAAGGCAGGAGGCATCACAATCCCTAACTTGAAACTATATTACAAAGCTACTGTGGTAAAATCAACATGGTAGTGGGAAAAAACAGACCTGAAGATCAATAGAACAGATTAGAAGATACGACCACAACCACAAACATACTCAGCCACCTCATCTTTGACAAAGGGGCCAAACATGTACATTGGACGAATGATATCCTCTTTAACAAATAGTGCTGGAAAAACTGGCTTTCTACATGTCGTAAACTAAAACTAGATCCTTGTCTATCACCATGTACTAAAATAAAGTCAAAATGGATCAAAGATCTGAATATTAAAATAGAGACACTAAATTTGCTGGAAGACAAAAAAACAGTAGGTAAAAATCTCGATGACATAGGAGTAGGAGAGTTTATGAACAAAAATCAAACTGCACAGGAAATACTTCACAGAATCAACAACTGGGATCTCAACTTACTAAAAAGTTTTTTCATGTCAAAGGAAATCTCCAACCGAGTGAAAAGAAAGCCCACAAACTGGGAAAGTATCTTAGCCAATTGTCCATTAGACAAAGGACTTCTATCCAAAACATATAAAGAATTAAAAAAATCAGGCCCCTAAAATTCAAGGACCCAATGCAAAAATGGGCATCTGAGATGAATACACACTTCTCAGGGAAAGAAATACAAATGGCAAATAAATATATGAAAAAATGTTCAACATCAATGGTCATTCGGGAAATGCAAATTAAAACAACACTGAGATTCCATCTCACTCCAGAAAGAATGACCAAGATAAAAAATAATCAACCAATAACAAATGTTGGAGGGGCTGTGGGGAAAAAGGAATTCTTCTCCACTGTTGGTAGGAGTGTATACTGGTGCAACCACTATGGAAATCAATGTGGAGATTCCTCAAGAAACTAGGATTAGAGATTCCATTTGACCCAACTGTCCTGCTTCTGGGCATTTTCCCAGAAGAACTGAAAACATCATACCACAGTGATATTTGTGCACCCAAGTTTATAGCAACCTAGTTTGTAGTAGCCAAATCTTGGAAACAACCCAAGTGCCCATCAATCCAGGAATGGATAAACAAGATATGGTATTTTTATACAATGGAGTACTACTCAGCTATCAAGAAAGATTGCATTGAGACTTTTATAAGTAAATGGACATGACTTGAGACCATACTCATAAGTGAGATAAATCAAACCCACATGTGTAAGTACCATATTGTCTCCCTAGTATAAGAAACTGAAACAGTATATATGATCCAAAATCTACAATAAATACTGTGTAAGGGTAAGAAACTGCTCAAATAGCAAAAGTAATTCGGAAAGGGGGAAGGAGAAAAGAAGGAAAGGAAAAGGAAAAAGGCATAAATCTGTATATATATGTAAGATAGCTAAAATGACTATACTGCTGAATGTATTAGTTATTGAGAAAGAACGGTTAATGCTCATATGATTAGATCAGTTTTACAGGTCTATATCTGTTAATCTAAACAACCATTTTGAAGGTAACGATACGCAATACTGCAACAATTGTCAAGTTCCTATCATCTTGTTTCATAAACATATAATGTTACTGTTTTGGATTGGCTGTTGTCATTTGTGTCTTTTGCTTTTTGTCTTTCTTTTCTGTGTTTTTCTCTCTTAAATAAAAAAGTGATTATAATACAAAATAATAAAGAAATTACATTCATCTTTAAAACCTTTCAGGGCTGGTATGAGGGAAACAATAGTCGTGGGCTATTGTGTAAGGCAATTTTCACCATCACTATCAGAATTGCAGCATCTTTTGTCACGGTGCAATAGTTTTATTTTTTCATGCAGTTTTATCAACCTGTCCAATGACACACACTGTTGCCTCCTTTTGAGAATTTTGTGGAAACAGGATATTGCATTGTTCTTAAATAGATTCTTTGCTTTCACTTCTATCACCTCATTTGGGTAGTGCTTTTCTACAAAATTTGACATTATTTCCCACATTTTACACATCTCCCTAATCTCATTTGAATTAAGGGATTCCTTCACCTTTTTCTCCTCCTCCTTGGAAATGAAATTTCCTCAATAACCTCATGCCATCTGAAGATGATCACCCACAATTCTGTAGTGAGAGAAAAGACAAAGAAGAACCATTGGCTCAGTTGTGGTCATGTGGTGTTCAGCACCATGAACTACTCATATGGCAAGACACTGCTGGATTGCCAAGTTAAAATTGATTATAAATATTTATTGTGTGTGACAGTCACAGAGCAAGTTTCTTGCAATCCAAGGTTTTACTGTCGTGAATCTCTTCAGCAGCCACATCTCTTTTGGCCCCAATTTTACACATGGCTCCTTTCATGGTAAAGTTAAGTTTTTCAAATTTTTCTACTCTGCTTTTCATCCCTAAATCTCACTATTAATCTGGTTAGAAGCAGCCAGCAGAACCCATGCCATGTTATGAGTGTTGGGGAGTCTGGAAATTTCCTCTGCCCAATTAATTAGTCCATTACCCTTACTCTCAGTCTCCTGAACAACCTCAGGACAGGGGCAAAAGCAGACAAATTGCTTTTCCATAATATACCATGAATGGTCTCTGGTTCAGTTCCCAAAGTAATTCTCATTCTTTGCTGTAATCGCATCATTCTGACCTTTACTATCTGTATTCTACTCAGCATTTTGTTCTTCTAAGCACTGACCAGAATCACCCATCAAGCTCTGCTTACAACAATCTAGGCCTCTCTAGCTGATTCTCCAAACTTCTCTCAACCAGTTCCAAAGGCTTCAGAACCACTTGGTGAGGCACAGGCACAGTGACAACCCCATTTCTCTGGTATTTTTTTTTTTTGCATTAATCAGGTTTCCCATCACTGAAATACAGTGCCTAAAACCTACAATTTAAAGGAGGAGAGGTCTCACTTGGCTCATCATTTCAGAGAATTCAGACCATGGCTAGCTTCTACCAAGGCAGAAACATCATCTTCAAGGGTATAGTAGAGCAAAAATGCTTAATTTTTAGTGACCAGAAAGCAGGGCAAGGAAGCCGTATCAGAGAGAAGGAACCAAAGGCCATATGTAATACAAGGTCATGACTCAATGACCCAACCAGAATTATGCTTTAATAATCCCCAAGGCAGCTCCCAAGCCAATCAAGCTGACAATTAAGCTTAACCACTACAGTCAGCAATATGAAAGTAGAATAAAACACTGCGGCAAAACAAGACCTTTCACAGAGTTAAAAGAGCAATTAAATAATCAGTGTATAATATCAATGGATAAAGAAATACATAATTATATTAATGCCAGAAAAACACTGACAAAGTATAGCACTATAATAACCTCTCAGAAAAATAGGAATGGAAACCAATTTCTTTAGTTTAATAAAGAGTAGCACAAAAACTTTCAGCTAATATCTGAAATAAAAACTGAACTTGAGAGAAAGTCACCTGTACCATGAGTCTTATTCAACACTGTCTGCACAATTTACCTGAGGAGATTAGGCAATAAATGAAAATAAAAGGCATAGTTGGGAAAGAAGGAAACAAAACTGCTCTTATCTGAAAAAACATGTTTGTGCAAAAGATCTCCAACAAACAATGCACTGTTAATACAGAACAACATAAATTAATTTTTAGAGAATTATGTCACATAAAAATAGCTCTTGCCAAAACAGGTTGCATATTATTTAATTGTATTTAACAATCAAACTGACAAAAAAATCAGAAATAGAGAAAAGTGATTAATCAGCATGATGAAAGTATCATGAGTAGAAACAAGAGTTGTGGATATAAAAGGGAAATTTGAGGGATGTTTGGGGTAAAGGAAGTATCTTGCACCTTGACTGTATCAATGTTGAGAATCCTGGTTGTACTATTGTCCCATAGTTCTGTCAGATGTTGCCTTTGGGGAAAACTATTTAAATGGTCCAAAGGTTCATTCTTCATTATTTCTCACAGCTGAATGCTCATCTACAATGGTTTCAAAAATCTTTTAAAAGTTTAATTAAAAATAATATATGTAACTACATAGCATATATCTGAGTAAAAGATCAAATTTGCTAGGAAGTGTTTTTGTGCTAATTAACATGTAGATCTTGTTTTACAATGTGTATCATAATCCTCTAACATTTATATTGTAAATTCATGTGAAACCTCTGTATATGAAAGACAAATTACAAAACATTTAAATAATAAACACTCTAAACCACTCAGTATATCGGTAGGCAAATACATGAAGAGTCTACAGAAAGGAAAATACATATGATTAGTAAATAAAATTACAAGACATTTTACCTTAGTTCTCAAAGAAACATGAAAAAAACCCAGTATCCCTCACCTCTTTAGGGTCAAGCAGTGCACTGGTCAAACTGAACCTCCTACTTTACCTAAAATCCACAAGTCAAGACCTTTAGTATACAATTAAATGAATAAATAACCACATTTTTGAAATACTGTAATGTATGGAGGGAAAGTTAATAACACAGAAAACCTATTCAGAATAAGAGATACAGACATCTGTGTGCAGATCCCAAATAAACATGAAAGGTAATCCCCAAGGGTATATGACCGTGAAACTGTAAAATGTATGATGCAAAGAAGTCTAAGATCAGTGAGGAATAGTGCCAACTTACACTGAAATGTATTCCCACTAGATTAGCAGCAGGGCTTTCAGCAGAGACCTAAAATCAGGAGGCGATGGAATGCCATATTCAAGTCCTAAAATGAAATAACTGCCAACTATGACTAGTACACCTAGCCAGGTTACCTGTCAACAATAAAGAGAAAATAAAGGCCTTCCAAGAAAAGCAAAAATGGGGAATTCATCACCACAAGAACAGCTTTATGAGGGGTGCTTCAAGGAGTCTGACATTCAAAGTGAAAGAAAACTATCATTATGAATGCATGTGAATGTATTAATTCCTCTGCAAGAGTAGATACACAAAAGCAAAACATGAAAAAAATATCTTATTGATACAGCAAACCATCAAACTAGAAAGAAAATAAGCAGAAAAAAACAGGAATATTCAAAATAACCAGATGAAAATCAATAAAATGACAGGAATACTCCTTACTGTCAATAATAATGCTGAAAGTAAAAGAGCTAAGTTCTCATATTGAAAGGTACAGACTGGCTTAGTGGCTAACAAAAAACCTAACAATATTATTTGTACAAAAATTCACCTCAGCAGTAAAGACACACACACAGAGAAAGTGAAAGGATGGATAGTGACACTCCAAGCAAATGGAAGCCTAACTTTTACCTAACAAAACAGACCAAGATAAAAAAAAGAAAACCACTACACAATGATCAAGGTAACTTTTCTGAAGAAGCTATAATGCTTGTAAATTTTATTTACCTAATGTCCAAGCACCCAAATTTATAAAATGAATGCTATTAGACCTAAAGAGAGAAATGAGCTCCAAACAGTAACAGTGAGACACTTTATCTCACTTTCATCAATGGACTGCAATCCAGACTCCCTAGACAATTCAATCAGGAAACATCAGTGGTAAATTACACTATACTGTGAACAAATGGACTCAGTAAGCATTTAGGTGACATCCCATCCAACAGCAGCAGGATACACTTTTCCCTCCACACACTGAACTTTCTCTAGAGTAGACTATAGACGACCAAAAGTCACATCTTCAAAAATAAAAACTGCTTATGTTTTATCCCATATAATCACAATGGAATAAAACCAGAAGTCAAAAGAAATT
>RJWM01047694.1:0-11824 GCA_004363535.1 Dasyprocta punctata | reverse complement strand
TTTGTAATCAAAACAAGTTACAATCAAAATAATACTTTGAAACCTAAAGGATGTAAACTTCAATTATCTTGAAATTATCTTTCTGAGCAAGAGCACATTGTTGATAATGTTGAATAAATGGGGTATTACCATGTTAATATTGTCAGTAATGGCAAATGTTTGCACATAGTTGGTCAGGTTACCAGACACTCACTCAATCATCAGTAGGTCAGTGTGTCAGAGAAACATTTGCAGTAGCAAATACCTGCATTCCCAACTAGTCATGGCTTGAACCTTCCTAGACATTGATTGTTAATTACCAAGACATTTCATGGTAGGAGGTCCCAACACTGTTGGCAGCCAAAACTGAGGATCCACACTCCGCTCTTTCTCTTCTGTTATCTTCAGATGATGGTGACGGTTTCATTTGTAGGATGTTTGCTTGCTTCTTCTCCAAACTCTTAACTTTTCTTTTGATCAGGGATGGAAACCCTTCCTAGAACCTCCAACCTCCCTTACATCTCACTGGTTGGAACCAGATCACATGCCCAGCCTCACACCGAGCACCATAAAGGGGAATTGGTTGCTCACACTGGCTGAGAGCAGTTGGGCACAATCGTCTGACCTGAATTGGGAGACTGAGAGCAAGAAAGGTGACAAAATGACTAGTGATTGGTTGCATTCATTCATTTCTTCCACAGACATCTTTCCTGTGCCCTTTTCTAGGTGTAAAGAATACATAAAGAAAACAGGACTCTGGTGACATCTGTCCAATATTATCTCCATTTATAAAGAAACTGGCTCAGAGAGCCAAACCAATGCACCCAAAGCCAGTGAGCTTATCTCCAGTGAGGGGAATCCAGTGTTGGATCCCACTTGCTGTTCTCACCACACCAGCTGCCTCTTTGTGATGATTTTCTGAGACATCTGTGAACAGCACTGGCTGCATCCTGTGTCTCACGCTCTGGTCTCTCACTGTCTTGCCTGTCCTGAGATGCATGGAGCCCCAGGCTGCTCCCTGGGGATGCAGATGGAGATGCCCTGCCTCTAACAAGGCGCCAAACTCCCTGCAGCTGGGGCCCCAGCTGGTGGCATTCTCTGAGCAGTGGGATGCAGCCAGGAGAGGGGTACTGGGAGAGGGTGGAGGCCAGTTTTGTCGGCCACATGTCCAGTAGAGCGAGGGCTTGGGTTGGAGGGATGGTGCCTGGTAGGTTCAGAGCTGTTGGCCAAGATCAGTGCCATAGCCCGCCATATGTAAGTCAGTGTGGGTCACTGCATAGCAGGGACTGGTATGGATCTGGAGCTCACTGAGATCCTGGGATTCACGGTATCTGGAGTCAGGGATATGAAGACTCTGCTGTGTCTTCACCTTTGTGCTGTGACCACATCTGCAGACACATCTCCCAGGCCCTGTGATGCTCTCTTCCATTTGTACTCCACTGCCCTTCATTGCTTAATGGCACACAAGACAACAGGAGCAGCGGCAGAGAATCTGGACCCTGGTGTCTGACTTTCTGGGTTTATGACTCTCCACCAATTCTCTGTGTGACTTTAGATAAGTCACTTAATCTCTCTGTTCTCAAGTTTCTTCATCTGTAAAATGGATCTAATCATGGTGCCAACATCTGAGGGTTATTCCGAGGAGTCAATAAGGTGATGTGTATAGAAAACTCTCAACAATGCCTGGCACACAGTGAGTGCTCCATCAAAATCAGCTGGTGTTGTCATTACATAAACTCTTTGGCACCCTGTACTCTCATTTTGTTTAGCTGGAAGCCTCCTGGTTCTTGCTTTTGAGTTGCAATGTTGGGGAATTTCCCAGTTTCCCAATCACAACTTCAACTCCTTCCCTAGCATTGCTATGATGTCCAGGAAACTCAAAGTCTCTGGGTTCCACCCTTTCACCCCAGCCCACCTGGGCTGGAGAATTCAGCTGCTACTTTGTTACATTTTGCAACAAATCCAGCCCCTCCCAGCATGCAAGTGATGTCAAGTGATGGCAGCCCTTGAGTGACGGCAGTTGGTGTGGCACAGTGGGGGCCTCTTGCTCACGCTTGCCTGTCTGCACTCCCCCAAATGCTCTCCCTTTGGCAGGCAGAGAACTTCTCCCTGAGCTACAGCCACAGCTGCCATTTCCGAAGCTTTTTTTGTGGACTCAGAGCTGTCTAAGTACTTTCCAGAGGGACTACATTTAAGCTTTTCGAAACATCTGTGATGATGTGGTTTTGTTAGTCTCATTTTGAGGACAAGGAAAGGGATCCCATGGCCAGGAGCCAGCAGACACAGTGTTCAGCCTAGGCGGTCTGGTCTTGGAGCCCACTGTCCACTGTGGTGCTCAGCGTCTCCTGAAACCCTAGTTCCAGGGTCCAAGGTTCAGCTTACATCTCCACAAATGTTATGTTTTGGACTTTTTTTTTTTGAGACAGGATCATGCTAAGTTGCAAAGTTGCTCAGGCTGGATTTGACTTGTGATCCTCCTGACTCAGCTCCCAAGAGTTCTGGGATTGCAGGTGTGTACCATAGTACTCAACTGGTTTGGATCTTAAATATCCCCCCAAAAGTCATCTGCTAGAGGCTTTATTAACAGTCTGTGGTCTACTGGGAGGTGTTGGAACATTTAGGAAGTTGGGTCTAGAGGGAGAAAGTTAGATCGTAGCGGGTGTGTGCTTGAAGGGGATATTGGGACCTTGACCTCTTCTCTCTTTCCCTTTGCTTCCTGGCTGTCGTGAGCTGAGTGGTTTTGCTCCACCGTATGCTTCTCACTCTGATGTATGCAGACCTGAAAGCCATGTGCCAATGAACTATGGACTGACACCTCCTAAACTGTTAGTCAAAATAAATCTTTTCTTCTTTAAATTGATTTTCTCAGGTATTTTGTCATAGTAACACAAAGCTGACTAACACCAGTTTACAAAAATCTTTTCCCAAAACATGAAACTTCTCATTAGGAGCAAGCTCAGCTCTGAGTCAACCCTTCTTCATTTGTTTTTCACTCACAAGGGAGTGAGAGGTATTGATGAAGGGGAGGACCTGAATGCTGTTGGACTGGAAATCCACATGTGGCTCTTTACCTCTCTGAGGTTCAGTTACCTCTACTGGGAAGTGAGTTAGTAAGCTTGTGAGGGTCAGAAGAGGTATTGCATGCCCAATGCTGAGTTTGAGGGTGGTTGGTAATGTATATCTCCCCCCACCCCCAGCTCCTTGCATGGGACTGGTAGGCATAACATCAGAGAGAGCTTATTTGAGTGCCTTTCTGAGTGCTCTGGGTGGTTTCTGTTTGGGTGGCAGCCATGAGGTATGGTCTCACCCCAGTCTACTCTGTTCATCTTCCTGCCTTGTGCTGGGTCCTCTCCCATTCAACGGCCCTCTTCAGTGGCAGAAGGGCTCCTCTTTCTAGTGCCTCCTGATCCCCCATAAACTCAGTATCCAGCAGAAGTAATCAGACTCAGTGAATAGTGTGCTTTCCACTCACTCACCCCAACCATCCAGAGGGCCCTGCCCGGGACAGGCTGGGTGAAGGGGGCAGGTGCGACTTCCATCTGGCTGGGTGTGCACGGGGATTGGGAAAGAGGCCTCTCCTGGGAGGGAGAGTACGAAAGGAAGTGAGAGGCTCCTGTACCCACAATCTGCCCACCCCTTCTGCCCTCCCCAAAGCTGTAGAGCCAGATGGAGCCAGGCCCAGTCACCTTGGCTTCCAGTTCTGTGCAGGTTGGCCAAAGGACCTGAATAGCTCCCCTCTCTGTCTGGAACTCCCTGTCCCCACACACAAGGGCTTAGTGGCAGCTCCACCATGATGCTTTGACCCCATTGGTGTGGAAGCATTGGGTTGGGGGCACCCCTGCCCCTTGTGTGGACATACTCTCTAAAAGACAAGGAGTCTGTGTTGATTTGGCTTCTACAACCTCTCTTGGACTTTGGAGGAGAGGAACCCCCCACACTGCCACTGTCCAAGGCCACAGGCAGGTTTGAACCTCCTCATGGCAGGGCCCCCAAGCACTCAGCCTGGGAAGTGCATCTGTATCTGTGTGTTGAGGTGTGTGCCTGTGTTTGTGTGTCTGCATGTGCATGTATTTCTGTGTTTGCATGTATACGTGTGCTTCTGTATGTGAGTGTGCACACACATGGGTGTATATATTGTTGTTGCTCATGTGCTAAGTTTTAAATGCTTCTCCCTGTTTCCCCACCCCTGGTCCTGGGGTGCTGGAAACCCTGTGGGAGCCCAGCCCTGCCCTGGCAGCCTCTCAACTGTCTTTCCATGCCTCAGGATTGGTCTCTGGCTTCTCAGACTCTCCTAGATGGCAGGGAGGGACTCAGGAGAGCTGCACCTCCTCCCTTTCTCGGTTGGCCTGCTCCTGACCTAGGCTCGCCTTCTCTCTGCCTCTTCCTTGCCTTGCCCTCCCTCCTCCCTCTCCCTGCACGGTGCTCCCTTGCTCCTTCCTGGTCTCCTGCTCTGCCTTTCTTTCTTGGTCTCTCCCTTTCTCCACCATCTTTCTGTCGCTCTCTCCCCCATCTTGGCCACCAGAACATGCTGACAGCTGCTCCTCTGGGAGGCGAGAAGACAGAGTTGGCAGCTGAGGACCTGCGGAGGTGCCGAGCCAGGAGCTGGTGGGTGGGGCTGCTCTGCACTCGGGTTGGAGGTGATGATGGTGTCCTTGAAGGGAGAGGAACCCTGTGCCTGTGGGAGGCCGAGGAAGGTAGAGCTGCTGCGAGGAGCTGTGCAGCCTGGGTCAGGTCATCCCAGGGAATGGAGGCCTTTGTGGAGCTGGAGACCAGTGGTCGAGGGATGATGTACTGAGGATGGTGTGCGTGTGTGTGTGTGTGCGCGCGCGCATGCGTGCATACATGTGTGCCTGTGTGTGTAGACTGAGAGTCTTCACAAAGGAAAAGGCTGCTCTTTCTGAGCTTGTCGCTGCCCCTTTGGCTCACATGGGTCTGGGTGCCAACACATGGCGCCATCACGGTTGACACAGGTGCTCAATCCCTGTGACCAGGGCAGAAGCAGCCCTGTAGAGGTCCACTGGTTAGGGAGCAGAAGGTGCCAGCAGGATGACCACACCACCAAATGTCGTGGGGCTGTGGAGGAAAATTGGAGGCAGAAAGCAGGAGCTAGGTCCTGGGTCTTCTTGCCCTCTGGGGTTCAGACCATGGCACCCAGGAATGAAAGTAGCCTGGGAAGCAGGTACTTGGAGGAGTCACTTTGTTCTCTTCAGACCAGGGAGCTCACAGCCCATTTTAATTTTATGATCTATTTTCTCCTAGAAAGAACAAGGTGTTCAACTCCTATTCATCCTTCAAAGCCCAGCTCAGGTATCACCTTTTTATAGGAAACTTTTATGACTTTTCACCTAGAGAGTCTCTCCTCAAGGCCATGTCCCTACCTTGTACCTGCTGCCATGGCACCAAGCCCACTACTAGGTAATACCTGCACACCTGTGTGGCTTCCTCACGAGACTTGGTATTTATTGAGGATATGGTAAATATCTGACTTATTTCTCCAGTGTTCAGCAAGTGTGGACCCAGAGTGGGTTTCTGCACCAGGCACACTGATCTTTGGTGACAGACTGGGCACAAGAGACAGAGTTGGGCAGGGCAAGGTGCTTCAAGTCCAGGGATGTGCACTGAATGTCTCCAGGAGGGGCCGGGCGGTTAAGGGTGTGTTTGCCCCTTCCCGGAACCAGGGCACCAGAATTTAGCCGGTGAGTGCTGTGGTTGTTCCAGGGACAGCAGAAAGCAGAATGGAGGCGTCATCCCAGGAGAACAAGTGTGACTTTGTCCCCAGAGTTGGAGTAAGGACATGATCCACAGAGACAGTGTGTCTTCTTAACCTCCATGCTGGCTTGTCAATCTGGATATCTGTCTGTCTGTCCTGTCTTTAATTCAGTTTTAAAGAGATTCCTCTGCCCTCCAATCCTGTGTCTAATGAACCTGACATTCAGAGAAAATGTCTTTGGTAAAGGTCACAAGAGGGAAGTGGCATTCTCACTGACAGCCCCTGCCCTTCCGCAGCAACACTCTCCTTCAAGACAAGGGACCGGGACTCGTATCCCTTGGAACACGTCCCCTCCTGCCACCAGTCACTACCTCCAGGTGGCTATCCCAGGTTCTCGGTCTGCCTGGAAGACACACCTAGGTCCTGCCTCATTCATTTATTCATTGTCCATGTTGGCCACTGATGACACGGAGACTATGCTCCTAGCCTGACCAGGCAGGGCCCCTGGGGAGGTGAATCCGGAGAGAGCCACCCTCAAATCGTGGCTCCAAGGTGT
This sequence comes from Dasyprocta punctata, assembly GCA_004363535.1. Taxonomy (NCBI): domain Eukaryota; kingdom Metazoa; phylum Chordata; class Mammalia; order Rodentia; family Dasyproctidae; genus Dasyprocta; species Dasyprocta punctata. Next base: position 5,579 of record RJWM01047694.1, on the reverse strand, counting down.
ATATGCAGAGGTGAGGCAAGAGGTCAGGCAGGGCCCAGGAGGTAGAAACCCCGAAGTCCCTACTCACAAGCTTGGCCTTGATCCTGAGAAATCGATGTGGTATTAAAGAGCTGGGCCAGGAAGCTGTGGTGTGTTTGTGTTGGAGAAGATGGCTCTGGCTGCAGGATGGAGGAGGGATGCAGGTAGAGGTGAGAGATGAAGGTGGCCTGGTAGATCTGAGTGTCCTCTACCAAGGAAGAGGGTGAAAGGATTTTGGCTGCAGTGACTTAGCAGAAGGTGATGCTATTTACAGTGCTGCAAGGGGCAGGCTGGGACAACAGAGGATGCACTGGTTTTGAACCTACTGTTTGAGGTGGCTGGCAGACAGTGGTGTCCAGAGGACAGCTGGGAAGATAATGAGGAGCTCAGGTCTGTGCAGGGCAGGTGAACCTGGCAGAGATCTGCAGCCAAATTTGGCAACCAGAATTTAGGGTGGGGATTCCAAGGGAGGGTGCAGGCTGAGCAGGGAGGAGGGCCCAGAACAGCTTGTGCAGGGATGCAGTGTCGGTGCTAAGAGCAGGGTGTGAAGAGGAAGTTATACAGAGTCTGAAAAGGAGTGTTTAGAGCAGAGGACATCAAGAGGGGAGCGGTGGCCAGGCCGCCTACTGGTAAGACCTGGGAGGAAGCCTTTCTCATTTCACAGGTGACAACCACGAAATAACTTGCTCAAAGTAGAGCTGGGAGATAAACCTGGCCCGATCTGATTCCACAGGCCATCCTTTTGGCCACACTGTGCTTCCATCCGTGAAGGTCACCTGGGGCCACAGCCTTGTCGCATCCTCATCCAGAAATGCTCCTGGGGCGGGAGGGCCCATCCCGCTGGGTATGAGCTCTGCTTTGGTCACGCTACTGCTGACCATGTGCCTAAGGAGCTCTCACTCAGTCTCGCCCTAACCTTACTTAACTCCATATGGCCCTGTCTTCTGCCTCAGTTTCCCTGCTTAGCTACCCAGTTCCCAAAGGGACTGGGGTCTACTCGAAATGCCAACATAATAATTGCTAACAGTTCCATGGTGCTTCCTATGTTCCAACATCTCTTAATAGTTCACTTAGTTCACTTATTTCTTCATAGAGAACATTATCTCTATTTTACAGATGGGGAAACTGAGGCAGGGAGAGTTGAAGTACCTCACTCGTGTTCACCCAGCTGACAAGGGTCGGAGCTGGGGCCTGAGCCCATGCAGCCTGTGACTTTTACCACTGTGAGCTCAGGATTCACCTGAGACTTCTCCTCTTAGCCCACAACATCTCTTCCTTAGCTCCTGCTTCCTTCCCAGATGGTAATGATTGCTCAGCACCACGAGGCTGGGCCATGCCCTCCACTTGTGCTTCCATGGTGATGGGGCAATGGGGACAGAATGACACACTGTGCATTGCCACTGAAGATCACATCTCATGCCTTGCTTTGGGCATGGTTGTTAGCCCTCAGTGGCAGCTCAGATAAATGTGGCTGGAGTTCTCTGTACTTGGAACCAGACTTTCAAGGAGGTAGAAGGGACAGTCATGGCTCAAGTCTGTGGGGATGTGGGCACATGACTCAAAGCCCAAGCCTTGGGTACCTCCTCAGTAAAATGGGCACAATAATAGTACCCCGATGCACCTGTACACACAGGATGGGGTGAAGAGGCTGTGAGTATTAAGCGTGTAAAGTTTTATTGACATGTGTGTCTCTATTACATTTATTTAACCCAAGCCCACTCCTAGGTTCTTTGATGACCGTGCGGCATAGCAGCTGAGAATGTGCGTGGTCATTATAGTCAGGGCTGTGGGAGTCAGAATCTTGGCTTTTTCTTCCCATCTCTGCTTCTCTCATCTAACGGGGAGTAATGACAGAATCTACCTCGTGGTTTACAAACCTCAGCCTTGTACAGATTTCTTGTTGGAAGGGAGGCAGGATTTCTTCAGTGTGTCCAGTCTTTTGTTTAGCCACATACCTTGGTGGCTGCTCCGGAGGGAAAACTGCCTCTCCCACTCCAAGGGTATATGCTCAGTGAGCTGTGGTTGGAAGGTGCTGCCCTGCCTTCCATGAGTGGAGGCTTTGGTGCCGCACCTGTGTTTAGGGCCCTGTGCTCATCCTCAGCAGCACCCTGAAACCCTCTGGCTGAGACCTCCAGCTTGCTCCCGGTGTAGGTTAGACCTGCTAGGAGTCAGTGCCCTGGGAGTAGCTTTCAGCCAATCATGGGTGGAAGTTAGGGTCCAAACATAGCTTCTCTGAACCAGGGAGGCCCCCAGTGGGATCAAGCTCCATCCTGCAGTAATAGCCTGAGATAAAACACTCATGGCTGATGTGGAACTGCCTTCTCCTCCCTGCTCTGTCCTTGCCATTTCCCACCTACGCATCCTGGGAGAACCTCCCAATAAATGGCTTGCATGCACATCCTGTCTCAGCCATGCCTGATGAACCCAGATCAAAGCATTCCAAGGGGGTGATGTAGACAGGGCTTGGAGACGGGCATCTGAGCACCATGGCAGAGGCCCATGGTATGTAAATACCACAATTTCTTTATTCATTCATCTGTTGATGGACATATAGACCATTTTCAAGATTTAGCTGTTGTGAATTGTGCTCCTATAAACGTGGGTATGCCTGGACCACTGTAATATGATGTCTTTAACTTTTCCAGGAAGATACCTAGAAGGAGAGTAGCTGAGTCAAAGAGAATTTCTAGTTTTAGTTTTTTGAGAATCTCCATCATGGTTGTAATAGTTTACATTCCCGCCAACAATGTAGTAGGGTTTCTTATTTCCCTGCAGCCTGACCAGCATTTGTTATATTTTGATTTCTTGATGATAGCCATTCTTTCTGGAGTAAGCTGAACTCTCAGTGTTGTTTTAATTTGCACATCTCTAACAGTCAGAGATATTGAACATTTTTTCATGTATTTATTGATCATTTATACATTTTCTGAGAAGTGTGTATTCATTTCAGTTGCCCATTTTTTATTGTGACTTTTATTTGGGGGGTCCCAATTTTTTTGAGGCCTTTATATATTCTAGATATTAGTCCTTTATACAAGAAATAGCTGGCAAAAATTTTCCCATTGTGAAGTTGCCTCTTCACTCTGTTGGTGGTTTCCTTTGCTATGCAGAAGCCTTTTCATTTGATGTGATCCTGTTTGCTGATTCTTGATGTTCTTTCTTGTGCAATTCGGGTTCTGTTCAGAAAGCATTGGGTTCACAGTTGCTTTGGGGAATCAGAGAAAAGGCTATGGAGTTCTTGGGGTTAATGAGAAGATTTTCAGGGCAGGAGGCAAGACTCCAGTGTGACAAGAAAGTGTCTGAGGAAGGGAACTCATGTGAGCAATAGCAAGTGAAACTAGAGATATTTGCAGGTCCTGCTGGGGTTGTAGGGTGTCTTTTTCTGGTTTTTTTTTATTTTTTTATTTTTTTGTATTAGCAAATGTTTGCAGTATATAAGGATTACATTCCTCATGGTGAGTTGGTACACGTACATAAAACGTCTTAATTCTTTTTTCCATTCCATTCCCTTTCCTTCCTTTCTCTTCCCTCCCTTCACCTCTTGGTTCTGTTCCCTTTTGCAAAATATCTATCTCCCTATTTCCTATTGTCTATCTTTTATTTTGCTTTTTATTTGTAATTTGGATTTCTCATGTAAGAGAAATCATGCACTATTTAAGTTTATGTGTCTGACTTATTTTACTTAACATTATGCTCTCAAGGTACATCCATTTTACTACTAGTAACTTGTTTGTCCTTCTTTATGGCATTTTAATTTTAGTTTAGTTCATGTTAAGAGGTACGGGTCTAGATTCAGTCTTTTGCCTGTGTATAGGTACTTTTCCCGGTACTGTTTATTAAAGACGCTATCTTTCCTTCAGTGTTTGTTTTTGGCCGTTTTGTTAAAGATCAGATAGCTAACGTGCCTGGGATTCATGCATCCTCTATTCTGTTTCATTGATCTACATATCTGTTTTTGTGCTAGTTGCTATGCTGTTTTTATCACTGTGACTTTGTAATATAGCTTGAAGTCCTAGGATCGTGATACCTCCTTGTTCTTATTGTCCAGGATTGCTTTTGCTATTCTGGGTCTCTTCTAGCTCCACATGAATTTTATTGCATTATTTCATTTTAAAGAGAATAAAACAAACCAAAACAAGTCAGAGCAAAGCAGATCAGAAAAGAACAATGCAAGCAACATAGGACTTCAAAACAAGACACTAGGAAATCAACAGTGGCTACCATGACTGTTTTCTTCAAAATAGTTGTCCATACCTTCAGACACAGTAAATTCAAATAAAACAAAATAGTATAAAACTAATCAAAACAAAAGAGTGAAAGCATATGGTCCTTTGAAAGCAGACAATAGGAAACCAAAAATAGCTACCATAACGTCTCTTGTTTTCCTCAACATAGCTGTCCATACCTTCACATATATTGAAATCAAATAATAGAAAACAGACTAAAACCAATCAAAACAAAGAATAAAACATTCTTGGACTTCAAAACAAGATGCTATGAAATCAGCAATGTCTATCAAAATGTCTTGTTTTCTTCAAAGTAGTTGTTCATACCATCACACATAATAAAATCAATTCTTGTAAATTCTTTAGGAGAAATTCTAGGCTTTTATAACCCTATACATGTATACCTATCCTTTCTGTATTAGAGGGAAAAACAAAACAAAACAAAATACAAGAAAAACAAGAAGCAAAAGAGACAAATAAATAACAATAACAAAAAACCCAAAACAATAACAATATAGGCTTTCACAACAAGGTGGTAAGAACATAACAAAGGTTGCTATTTTGCTTAGTTATCTTCAGAAGAGTTACTCAGATTACCAGATATAGACTTGCAAAATTGATCTTATCCTATGAATGTTAACTGTTTTGTTCCAAGAACTAATAGATTCAGTAGTACAATCATCCCAGCTGTCCTAAGTGTATATATACAAATTTGTATCTTTTTTCTTTACCCTCCCTTCTTTTCTCCTTTTCCCTGAGTTATTTCTTTCCCCTTTGAGCAGTTTCTCACGCTTTCACAATATTTATTGAAGATTTTGTATCTTATTTACTCTTTCAGTTTCTTACATTAGGGAAACAATACAGTATTTACACATGTGAGTTTGATTTATTTCACTTATGAGTATGGTCTCAAGTTGCATCCATTTGCCTATAAAAGCCTTAATGTGGTCCTTCTTCATAACTGAGTTGTATAAAAATGCCACATCTTTTTTATAAATTCTTTGGTTGGTGGGCATTTGGGTTGCTTCCAAGATTTAGCTATTACAATTTGTGCTGCTATAAACATGGGAGCACACATATATCACTGTGGTATGATGTTTTCGATTCTTCTGGGAATATGCCTAGAAGTGGAACAGCTGGGTCAAATGGGACTTCCAATCCCAGCTTTTTGAGAAACCTCCAGACTGATTTCTGCAGTGGTTGCACCAGTCTGCACTCCCACCAACAATGCAGAAGAGTTCCTTTTTCTCCACAGCCCCTCCAGCATTTGTTATTGGTGGTTTTCTTGATCCTGGCCATTCTTTCTGGAGTGAGATGAAATCTCAGTGTTGTTTT
>RJWM01047693.1:0-11812 GCA_004363535.1 Dasyprocta punctata | reverse complement strand
AAAAGGCTGTGGGAAATGTCTTGCAAAAATTAAATAGAAACAGAGGAGTGATTATATTAATGTCAGGTTAAACAAATCTCAGAGCAACAAAAATGACACAAAGATGGACACTGAGTAATGATAAATAAGTTAAATATCTGAGAAGATGTGGAAATCTAAATGTTTATGCATCAAACAACAGAGGTTCACAATATGTTACTATATATACATATATATACATACATATGCTAAGTGATCATTTATAGATAATTGTATTTTCCTATTTTTTTCAATGTCTAATGAGTTTTTTGTTAGATGCATAGATTTTTAATGTTATAGCATTACATTGACGGTATTTTTTTGTCTTCCTTTATATAATATGGAAATTCATTTTGGAAAGATTTGAAAGTACTTTTCAATTATCTTGTTTGTGTATGAGATTTGATAAAGCAAGCCAAGAAGAATTTTTGCTTATTGACCTTCTATTGAAGTGCGACTCTCTTGGATTGAAAATTAAAAATATTCAATTAAATTCTTCAAGTTGGCTTACCAGAAATTGAATATCTACTGGCCCTGTAGGAGCCTTAGGGCTTGTTCAGATCAAAGGTCCAGGTCACTGTGTGCTTGTCCTAATACAGTTGCATTCCACATACATGAAGTTTAAACCCATTATGGAATTACTGTCACCCAGAGGTAGATTGTCTCTCAGCATACGTCTCTCCCTACTGATTTTGGATCTCATTATAAATTTTTCTGCACTTGATCTCAGTTGTCCTTTAGTCATACTAGCGCTCTGCTCATGAAATCTCTTCCTAGGCTGAGGTATATAAGGGCTTCAAAAGAAAAACAATTTAGAGATATTACAGAGATTAAATTACTGTTCCCCTTCTCTCAAACAGGTCACTCCAGTGTGACATGTTTTCCAAAGCCTGAAAACAGATTTTAATATATTTTAAATAAATAATGTATATTTTAATATATTTCGTTTCCTATTGTTTGATAGGATGATGATAGAATGCATTTAATACCAAATGTAAAATCTTAACTGTAGTTAAAAATTCAAAGATAATTATGTGTAATTGAAACAAAATTAAATGGCAATTATTAAATTGGAAACTTGTTTCTTACATCATTAATGTGAAAGTCTAGACTGGATTACTTTTCTCCTGGTAAGGAAAATAGACTCATTTCAACATAAAGATTTTGAGAAGAAGGGACTCTATGAAGCATGATTGGAAAGCCCAGAAATCTAATACACAGTTTTGTTTATCTCTAACATAGGTACGCAGATTACAGTTATGTAGTATCAGTCTAGGTCCATTCAGGAGACAGAAAGTTAAATAGGAAGTTTAACATATGGAGTTATTTAACTATGATAAAACAATTAGAAGGTGAAAAATTAACTATAAGATGAAAGATCTTTTTTTAAAAAACTCAGTTTCATACTTTAGGGATGAAGACAAAGTTTAAGGGTATTCAGAACTTGCTGGAAAATGTAAGGCTTCCGACAATATCACAAGCTTGTGGCTGTGGGAAGCCAAAATTCCTATGGAATCACTGAGGAAGCGAGAAGTGACCTGGGAGTCAGCAGGGAACCAAACGTCATAGTTTATGACAAAGGCAAGATGTGCAGGTCCTACAGAGAAAGCAAGGGCACAATAGGAGGTCTTCGAGGTAATGGTAAATGTCGGAGTTGCTTTCTTCTTGCTGGGACAAAATACCCAGCACCTACCACTTAAGGGAGGAGAGGTTTATTTTGTCTCACAGTGTGTAGATGCTTTGGTCCACAGACAGCTTGTTCCAAGGTAGGCTGGCAGATTATGTTGAGGGCAAACAACTCATTGCATGAAGGTCAAAAGCAGAGAGAGGGGTGAAACTAGGATGGAGGGCAATATACCTTTCTAGGCCATGCCTCCTGCGACTCACCTACCAAGCTTTACCTCCCAACATCACATTTAGCTATAAACTCATCAGTGGGTTAATCCACTAATGAGTATCATGCCCCCATGATCCAATTCCCCCCAAAAGCTTACCTATGAGCATATGAGGCTTTATGGGGACATCTAGATATAAAACATAACAGTAGGTGTGGGGTGAGTGGGCTTAACTGAAAATACAGGCAAGATTTAGAGCGTCAGTGTGCTGGGGGAAGTGGGTTTGGGCCATGACTTGTGTAGAAAGTCTTTGAGTTGATGGATTCTGGCATAAGAAGATTACAGAAAGATCAGTGTCAGGTGAAGCTTCAGGTCACCAATCCATGCATCCTTGGACAACATTCTGGGGCATAGCTTCCCTAGAAGTTCTCATGTCTGCAGGAATGACCTTTCAAACTACAGACAAGAAAAGCAGGGGAACCCCTTCTTCCTGCCATGTTCCACAGGCACCCAGTTTTGAGAAACATCATGCTAAACAAAATCAATTCTTGTAAACTCTTTAGGAGAAGTTTTAGGTATGGATAAGCCTATACATGTGTATCTATCCTTTCTGCATTAGAGGGAAAAACAAAACAAAACAAAATACAAGAAAAACAAGAAAGAAAAGAGACAAATAAATAACAAAAACAAAGAGCCCCTAAACATTAGCAATATAGCCTTTGAAAACAAGGTGGTAGGAACATAACAAAGGTTGTTATTTTGCATAGTTACCTCCCAAAGAATTACTCTGATTGACAGATATAGACATGCAAGATTGATCTAATTGTATAAATGTTAACTGTTTTGTTCCAAGAACTAGTAGAATTAGTAGTACAAACATCTTCACTATCTTAAGTGCATATATACAAATTTATATCTTTTTCCTTTTACCTTCCTTCTTTTTTCCTGTTCCCTGAGTTATTTTTTCCCCTTTGAGTAGTTTTTTACCCTTTCACAATACCTACTGAAGATTTTGTATCTTATTCACTCTTTCAATTTCTCACATTAGGGAGACAATATGGTATTTACACATATGAGTTTGATTTATTTCACTTATGACTGTGGTCTCAAGTCTCATCCATTTACCTATAAAAGCCTTGATGTGACCCTTTTTTATAGCTGAATAGTACACCATTGTATAAAAATACCACATCCTTTTTATCCATTCCTCAGTTGATGGGCGTTTGGGTTGTTTCCAAGATTTAGCTAATACAAATTGTGCTGCTGTAAACATGGGTGCACATATATAACTGTGGTATGATGTTTTCAGTTCTTCTGGGAATATGCCTAGAAGCAGAATAGCTGGGTCAAATTGGGCTTCCAATCCCAGCTTTTTGAGGAACCTCCACACTGATTTCCACAGTGGGTGATCCAGGCTACACTACCACCAACAGTGCAGAAGAGTTCCTTTTCCCCCACAGCCTCTCCAGCATTTTTTATTGGTGGTTTTCTTGTTCCTGGCCATTCTTTCTGGATTGAGATGGAATCTCAGTGTTGTTTTAATTTGAATTTCTCTAATGACCTATGATACTGAACACTTGTTCATGTATTTATTTGCCATTTGTATTTCTTCAGCTGTGAAGTGTGTATTCATCTCTGATGCCCATTTTTGGATTGGGTCTCTGAATTTTGGGGGTCTGATTTTTTTTAGTTCTTTATATGTTCTAGATAGAAGTCCTGAAAATTGACTAAGATTTTTTTCCCAATTCATGGGTTTTCTTTCACTCTGTTTGAGATTTCTTTTGACATGCAAGAACATTTTAATAAGACAAGATCCCAGTTGTTGATTTTGGGAAGTATTTCCCATTCAGTCCAAAATTTTTTTAAAATGAAGATGAGGAGAATGTTGATTTTTGAAGTTGAGTTTTGAGTTTTTACCGGAGACACATTTAAATAGGACTTATCAAGTGCACAGTATAATGTGATTCAGATTTAAAACATTCAAAACTGAAGAATAAAGACCTGCTCAGATTAGGAAATTATCACTCATGTAATTATCAGATAAGATGGATTTTTAAAAATACATTAGTCAGCACAGCTAAGCCTCATCATTTTTAAATTCCTGTATCTTCTTTATTGAAGTGAATCTAATTTTATTTCTGTATAGAATTATGTGAAATACTTATATTGTCATTGACAATACTTATATTGTCATTATTTAAAGCTGTTATTTTTCTACATACTATTTCTACCAAGAGTTTAATTTAACATGCTAAAGCTAAGTTCATCTTTGATGTGTGCAGTAACCAATGGTCAGTTAAAAAAAATATGGCTTGCACACCAGCTCCAGAGTTGTCATTTCACTCTTACTCTCTCTCTTAGTAGTCACATTTCTCACTTGTGAAATAAGCCCCTAATTCTTTTAGACAGGTCATTGACTTCAACACAGATACCATCACTTGGATAATTTATCAGCCATCCAAACAAAAGAGAAGTGGGAATTTGTAAGAGATGGAGCAGAGTTAGGAGTGAAGGAAGATCTAATGAAAATTAATTTGGAGGGTGGGAAACGCCTAGATTTCTCAAATTAAAATTAGATTTTAAAACTTTCACTAAATCAAGAGAAAGTTAAAGCAGAACGAAATTACTGACATTACTTGAAAATCAGGAATGATTCATTATGGCCATAGAACACAAGTCTCTTGACGTTACCTGACAATCTAAGGTAAATTCATTTAAACAGGAATGTTCACTGAGAACATATTCAGGAGAACGTTTCTAGTCTAAATCTAGCTTTTCAGGAAATTAAGACCAACTATTTTTATTTGTTTTCTAACGTGTATGTGTGTGTGAGAGAGGAATATTGCCTCTCATATGTGACATACACTAATGACTTCAGTGTTAATGTGACTTGCATGGTCTTGGGCTATGACACTACTGCAGTGAGACCATCATTACTCATCCCTGTATGCACAAACACTTAGAAATTCAGTGACTCTGGGGCATTGCACTGGATTACAACTAATTATTTAACCACACATAGATGATAAAATTGTCTCTTGAGGCCCTGGTTTGAGTCTCATTTGCTTATGTCACTTTGGATTTGACTGTTCATAAATCACTTGGTTTATACAATATAGAGTTAACTTGCTTTTATTCAAGAAAACCAAAAAGTACTGAGGAGTGTGCAGGGACAGCTCTTTTGGGCTACCATGCCTGGAAGCATATGTCAGTATGAATGCCTAAATTAGGTCTTGTTTGTTCATTTTGTTCTACACTTGCCTCACTTCTTATCACCAATTATTTATGCTTAAACATCCACCAGGTTTTGAATTTTACTCTGCTTTCTGATGATAGTGAATTCAATCTTTTGAAGTATATGTGTCTCAGTAACAAATTTTAAACTAGTTTTTTAAAGGCATTTTATAAACACTTGGAAAATCTAACAAGGATTAATTTCAATGATCCTTACAAAACAAAACCTCACACAACCCTGCCATGGTTTTGAATGTGTTCTCAAAAAGTGTGTGTTGGAAACTTAAGTGTCACTGTGACAATATTTAGAGGTGAGATCTTTAAGAAGTGATTAGGCCCAAGGGCTCAGCCCTCCTGTATCTCATGAATGCATTCATGGCCTTATTATTAGAGTGGCTTTTTTTTTCAACATAGGGGTGGATTCTTTATAAGAAGATGCATCCTTGCTCATCCCCTCTCCTCCCTCTTAGACTGTCTCTCTACTTCTCTTTGTCTTTCTGTCATGAAGTGACACAGTAAGGTCCATAGCAGAGGACCCTTAGGTCTTAGACTTCACCAGTCTACTGAACTGTGAGTCAATATATTTCTGTTCCAGATATAATTGCACTAACACACAGTCTCATATATTCCATTATAGCAGCTCAAAATGAACTAATTATATAACCCCATCTAAGTACCAGTATTATTATTGTGAGAAATAGGGAGAAATTCAATAAACTCACCACAAGAACACAGCTGCTATTTTGGTGAGCACTGTATGTCCAACGAGCAATTGAATCCCAGTGTCCCAGTACTGAGCTCTTCCTGGCATGACTTTTGTGGTGATCACATCACAGAAAAGGGCATAGGAGCTTTCTGAAAAGAATTGCCATATAAAGTCAGACATGGTGGCACACATGTGTGATCCCAGCACTCTAGAATGCTGAGACAGGAGTATCTCATGCTCAAGCCCAGTCTGAGAAAGTTAGTGAAATGCTGAGTTGCTTTCTTAAAATGAAAAACGGCTGGGGATGTAGTTCAATGCAAAAATTCTGTATTAAATCTCCAAGTACTGCAAAAGAAAAAAAAAAAAGATTGCCCTGTAAAGTATCACAAGAATCACATTTGTGGTTGTAGTTATAACAGGTTATCTCTTGATCTTACATGAACACTTTCTGGTCTTTGAAAACTTTGGCTTCCAAATTGCATTTATATATTATTCTTCTGTACCTATGAAAACTAGTGGTGTTGTACAGCACAAAAATTAAGATCTTTCTATTTTTTCCATCTGAGTGACTTGTGGCTAGAATATTTATACTAGATTATTAGAAAAAAATTAGGCAGTGTCCCCTGGATCTGCAATTTGGTGAAATTTCAAATAATTATAGAAAAATTTTCAGTATTTAAGTGGAGGTAAGAAAGATAACATTAGCAGAACATCAAGCTAAGTGCGTATAGTTGAATATCTAGACTGAAGATAGAGGCTGAGGAATAGAGAGGAATTTCCTAACTAGGCCAAAGAATAAAAATACAGAAGGGGTGGGGTTGAGTTTATGGCAAACCGAAAAGGGAGGAAGTACTTATATTCTGAAACAATTTTCTCTCTATATTTCTAAGCATATTTACTTTCTGCATACTCAATTCAAGGCGCTCAGCTTACATAGCCTTTAAAGAGCATAATGTTGTCACTGCGAGCAAAGAAGACACGCAGATTCGACTGGTCATTTACCTGGGGACCCTGCATTGCCTGGTGGTGCCCTGTGTAAAATGATGTAGTGATGTGGGAAATTCTGAAAACCTCAGCAAGCGATACTAAAGCCATACTAAAGATTCTTATTTAAGAGACTCTTAAGATTGACTCTTATTTTCTTTTCTTTGCCCTAAAGATTCAGTCTATGGAGGTAGAATTGCTTCCAACTGTCAGCCCCAGAAGGCATCTCCTTTCCTTCAAAGCTGCACACGGTGCTTCCTGCCCAGCAGCTTCTTCGTGTGTGCAGTCAGATATTTAGAGAATTTTTGCACTCAGAACTGGAGGAAATACAAAAGCCCTTGGACCTAACTCACTTTACAAAAAAAATTTGGTCCTTGGCCAGTGCTAAGTACTGCTTTCCACGCCTTGGTTGTCTTCCTCATGCTCTTACCCAGATGGTACTTTTATCTTTGGGAGAGCTCTGATTTCTTGGACAGATTTTCTCCTAGTAAACAGAACTCTGTATTCTTGTGCATTTCAGTCACCTGTCCTGGTTATGATTCTCAGACACATAAGATAACCCACTTTCCCTTTACTCCCCAGGTGTTCAAATATTGAAACCAAGGTACCAGGGTCTCCTGAAAAACATCTATGGAGCACCTTCTATGTGCCAGGGACTGCAGTAATGACAAAAAGCTTAAAGGTAATGAAGAGAAGGGGCCTTCCCCAAAGGTCTCATGGAAACACGAGCCTCAGAGAAAGCACAGCCGGAGCCTCAGCAGCTGGCACTCAGCTCCTCGGGGAAGTTCAGAAAGGCATCTAAGAAGATCAGACACCTGAACTGCAGAAAGAAGATGATTTGTTTAACACAGAAAGATGAGCAAAGGCATTCATAGTGAAATGACCTTGGTTGAGCAAGAACGAGTAGTCAACAGCTGATTCTAAGTGGTTGACTGCAAGGTTCCTCCTGGAGAACATGAATTTAGGGAGCAGTCACATTACAGGAAGGGTACCTGGACTGTTCTCTAGTCATAGTGGCCTCTAGATGGCTCACAGCCAAGTAGTGACGCAATGAAATCTGACTTCAAGTATCGGGGACCCGGCCTAGATCCCCAATCTTCTGAACGAGTGTACGGCGAGGGCTTAAATAAATGAGACAAGTGGTATGATTTTAGGACTCCAGGAGGATCAAAGCCCCTGCAGTTCTTGACTCTGCAGCTATCATGAGGGCTAAGACAAAGAGCTTCTCTGGATCACCCGTATATATTTTCAAATAGACAAAGAGAGGGGATACTGAGGGAGGTACTGAGGGTGGTGCCGGAACTGAGCAGGACTTGGGAGTCACTTCAAGGACATCTGCAAGTAGGAAAGAATGCCAGAAAAGGAGAACTATTTTATCTCCAAGATGGCCTTTGTGATGGGACTGTGATGCCTGCAGAGTAAGATGCCTGCAGGGCAGTATCTATTAACATAATTGATTATGGAGCCAATATGTCCTCGGCTGTGACCTTCTTTACCTTGTCTTTTGAGGTATCTCTGACCTCATTGGCCACTACAGGCCTCGGTCAGGACCAGTGATTCATAGAGTTTTATTTACTATGAATCAAATCCCATTGTCAGGCAAGGGGCCTAGGCCTAGGACAGGCTCACAGATAAATAAAATGCCAATTAGTGAATTTTAAATCCTGCTCAGAACTGCTTCCTAGCGGTCTCCAACATTCAAGTTTTATAACCTTAGATCATGTAGTGATGGTTTGTCTGTTTCAGATCAGATTTATCCTGTGATTTAATCACCTCAAATGACAGAGTTTGTCTCTTCATTATCCAGTTACTTCTTTTGAAAAAATAATCTTAATTAATGTCAGTACCCTGGGAAATCCAAACCCTGCCAGGGGTGGGGAAATAGAAGTAATATGTACAGTTGTGCGACAGCTAGGTGTGTGACGCTAGAGTGGTGTGGCCCATGGAAACTGGACGGTGCTGGACAGCTTGAGGCAGGCGTGTTTCCAGTTCCTCATTTTATTCTTGAGAATGGGAAATGAGAACATCGGGCTGGAATAGAGCAGGGCTGTTTTCTGCTCGTGACTCTAGGTCTGGGACTTTTCTAAAGCAGAGGTTCCAGAGTTCAGTGCAATCTTCTTACTGTGATTGGAACAAAAATTGTAAGTAATGGTCATCTCCTTCACACTGGTTTTTGTTTGGGCTAATCTAACCAACCGTTTAGTTAATAGGTTACTTTTATATTGTACTGTGTCGTCTACATTTCAGTTATAGATCTACATTTTCCCAGACTATGCTAGAACAATTCACATTCTCAATAAACTCTTTAGGAACCCAATGTGAAGAAAAAGAGAATTGTAGCAAGAAGATGTGACCTCCAATTTTGAATCTGTTTATAAATATTTTGATCTCAGTAAAAGAGAATTGCTGTATGACATACCTCATTTTTTAAAATGTGGACTTGAGTCTTTCTTGAGCCAACCCGAGTGACTCTTGTTATACGAATCAGTTAACATGCTGTGTAAATGTTCTATAAATTGAAATGGATCACAAAATACTAATTACTTAAATCTCTCCTATTTGACTTTTTTGTATCTTCTATATTTTCTTTAGCAAAACAAGAAGCCAAACAATTTGCCAATTCTCTGAAGTGAGTGTTAGGCTGTAGCCATTTGAAATTCCTGTACCTATCATTACCTGTCATCCGTATTCTGGATAATATGGATATAGAAGATGGTGTAGCCCTCTTTAAACATAGAAATAGTCCTGTTTATTTTTAAGTTTTTTTTTTTTTTGCATAGAAAATTTTAATGATTTCTTAGTGTGAAAACACCACAAAAGATTACAAATTGAATTCCAATTGTATTAATTCTCTCTTTATTGCAAGCCTATATATTTTTTGTTCAAAGGTTTTCTTTGTCTTTGCTCTTATTTTTGTCCTTCATAAAAAGTAGGGGGGCAAGCTTTTTTGTCATTTAACTCTATGGAGTTAATTATAATTACAGAAAATTCTGATTGAAGTGAACATGTTAAGGTTTTTATGGAATATTTGACTACAGCTTCAAGGTTTTACAACAAATTCACTTTGAGTATCTTTAAGGTGATTTTATTATCATGGTATCATAAAGAGAATTCCATTACAGGAATCAAAATACTTTTTGACAGCATTATTATATTTTGTTGGATTTTCTTCTCTTGAAGTTTTATTTCATGCTTGGTCAATGTGGGAACCTATTGAGTGAGACTATTGTAAAGGTTTATTCCACACCCAAAGTGATTCTTCTCAGAGAAGGTGAAGCTGTGTGTTTAATTTCTGGTGCTGGTATTATGCTGTGCTCTCTTTTCTATCCACACATTAGTAGCCTTTTATCTTTATTTAATAATGCCTCAATGGGACTGTTAAAGTTGAATTACAAATCATTAGATATTTTAAGCATGTAATGTCTTACTTTAAATAAATCCAAGGGGAAGAAAAGCTGAAACGATATAAATTGCTTAAAGTAAGCGTCGCTCTCCTCTTGAAACCCTGAGGGTGTAAGTCAAGCAATTTCCAGGCCTGAAGTGAGCAGGAACCTGCAAACTGCCTTCCTGACAGCCTCCATCTGCCCAGCTCATCAGAGGGCTTCACTGGTTTCTCATGATTGACCATCTGCACAGCTCTTAATTGCCGTATTTGTCACGCATTTAAGGTAAGAGGTAAGCAAGAAGTTACAGGGTAATTCTTCCTTTCTAAGTATTTCTTTATAAGGCTTTCAATTATTCATTTATACATTCATGTAATGAAGGGCTAACAATGACTTACTCTGTCTGACACTGATCCAGGGACCGGGGACCATTCCATGAACAAGACATGCATTTTCCTCATGATCTGGCTTCCTTGGGCCGACTGAATTTACACCAGGAATCCCAGTGTTAATCTTTCCATTATGCTCACGACAACATCATGAAGGTAATGAACGGTGTTATGTAAATGTAAGTTTGGCAGACTTAACTTTGCACATTCGCAAGTTCTCTTAAAAAAGAAACCTTTGAGTTAAATTGAAAGAGAGGACCAGGGATACAGCTCAGTGGCACAGTGCCTGCCTGGTAAGCGCGAGGTTGTAAGCTCCATCCCCAGTACCAAAAACAAAACAAAACTAAAACAAACCAAAAAAACAAAAAAAAAAAATTGAAAGAGAATTGAAGAAGGAATGTGGGAATGAGCATGACAAATAAGAAGAACAAAACCAAGCCACTGTAGCCAAGGTCAGCATCCACGCGGAAGGGACAGCATGAAATGTATGTGTCCTGCTCATCCTGACCTTGGTTTAACAGCAGTCTGGGACAACTCTGAAAAAGCCCATGGGCGAAACATATGAGAACATTAACTTTTCTAAGGCAGCAATAACTTTCACATCTGGCATCCTGGTGAAATAGGTATCCCAAATTGCCATTGTTAGAAACGATTTTGTTAAATTGCTGAACTGAGATGGATAAAAGTTGAGGAAAATTGATAATTGAAAAGAAAAAAAAAAAACACGATGTGAGAGTAAGAATCCTGGAAGATAAAAAGTTAGACTCCCTGCCATCCTTGTTTTTAGACTTCTCTTTCGGTGACTGCATGGATTATAAAAGACAGAAGAAATAAACTAGAATGCTGTCCAGACGGGGACTCCAGATGAAGTACAGGCACTTTGTAGGTGCTAACTGGTTGCATTGTCCAAGTAGCACAAACCAAACCTGTCAGGCAGACACACCACCTGTTGTGACTTTGAGCTGCGCTGATGAGATCTATATTGAGAATTCATAACTTGCAGTGTTGTTCATGGGTTGTGTTTTGAATTCACGTAATCAGAGTAGACTAAGCCAGCTCATCACTTAATTAACTGACAGTGGCTCTAGATCAGCAGTGCCTCCAGAGACCGGCTGCAGAAAGCACGAAGTCCCCGAGGAAGTCACCTTCTGCTTGTATCTTAATAAATCCCCATATACAAGTTTGAAAGGAAAGTACTTCACTTAGAATCAAAAAGCACAAAATAAGATGCTGAAAAATGAGAACCAGAAGCAGCACAGAGCT